>WUAP02054448.1:0-31283 GCA_015163945.2 Stichodactyla helianthus
ATTCTCTCAAATGCAATGCAACTCAAGTACAGCCCAATTAGTATCCACGAGTTAGCCAAAGGGTTGGTTTGATTTAAGATACACACGTGTTAGACTCCTAAGGAAGCTTGCTTTTATGTGTGTTGGGTCTTGTACAAGTGCTGCATTGAGTCTGTTGTTTACAATACCATGCTATACCATGTGGGGCGAACGAGACGTTTTTATTTCGAGTCTACAATCAATGAAATGTTGTGTCTTGCCAAGAGATTACTAGATTCTAGATTATTATTACGATATTTTCTAAAGTATGTGCTTAAAACCATTATAATTAGCTCTATTTTATTCTAATGACTATTAGTCTGTCGTTATCTTGCCAGAATGGGGCGTAACCCTTGGCAACAGCGATGAAATAAACCCAGTGAGCAACGTATTAATTAAAATCATTGAACACAGCTTGCTGATGCATTGAGCTTCTTTTGTTGTTTGTATATACTTATTTCAATTAAGTTTGTCACTTTAAAACCTAGAAAGCTGAGACCGACAAGAATTGTGGGTAGATACTTTTTATATGTTTCTACCATATTTTTATAACTATTTTAATGGATTTGAAATCTTTTGCCAGTCACTTTCACCTCGTGAGCATTCGAAAACTTAAATTTGTGTCAAGTGACATTACTTGTTAATTAAGTATATTTCCCATGATCCTCCACGGTCCAAGCTTTGTAGGTTTTTGGTGACTAACTTTCTTGAAATAAGAATACACCAAATTGAAAAAACGTCTGGTTCAAAAGGTTAAATCATAGAAGGTAAGACCGAAAGGGGTTATGGGTAAGCACTCTATAAGACTCATATATGCAAAGGATATTGTTTATTGTTGCAACTCTCGAACATTGCTTAGAATTCTCGAAGAAAGCAATATTCGAGAATTATAGCAATGTTCAACGCATATTATGGGCCTCATTAACTATTTACCCAGAATCCCCCTCGGTCTTACCTTCGATGATTTAACCTTTTGAACCCGACAACGTTTTTTCATTTTTGTGTGACATCAATGTGGTGCAGACTTGTTTGCGGCGCCACGGCTTTGCTGTAATAGGTACAACAGGAATCTTGGACACATGGATAACGGAAACCAGCATTTTCATTTTTGTCTTGGAATGCAGGTGGCACTATAAATATAGTATGCATAGACACAGGTTCTTGTGAGATGGCAGTGAAACAAGGCCCTAAGCGAAGGCTTAAAATTTTTTTCCAGAAGTTGCTTTCTGACAAATTCTGACTTCGCCTGACAAGAATCGAACCCGTGACCTTTTGGATACCAGTGGGATGCTCTTCCATTGAGCTACTTAGAGACTCGTATGGTAATGGCCACTAAACTGGCCTTTTTGGCATTCGGCCTGCATACTGCAAGGCAGAACGAGATTCTAATTTAGATGTCGGAAAGCCTACAGTTCAGTTTGCTTATCAGAAAGGAATTTAAAGGTGGATGATTTTATTGAAGGAGAAAAACGAGAGAATACCTCGATGCGCTGGAGATAACAAACAAACAACTCTATTCGCATGTGATAGCGGGTACAGGCATCAAACCTAAGACAAGAGCCTAGTGCGATGCGCAATATATTGGCTTCATTCGGGTACAAGAACAAGTGAATCGTCTTCATCTTAGAAAAACGAACCACTGAGAGCTAATAAGCTTCTTGATAGAATAAACACTAAGAAAAAGATCTTCGAGATCGATATACGTAATGACTGTCCTTGGTTAGCGAGGTCAAGGCTATAAAATGTTCCATACTGGATATGTGTAGTAGACACGCATTGCCTGCGCTGCAGCGACTGTCCAGCCTAACGAGGTCAAGGCCACAATGTTACATACTCAATATGTGTAGTAGACGCACATTGACTGCGCTTTAGTGACTGTCCAGGTTAGCGAGGTTATCGCTACGGTGTTCAGTGACTCTATATATGTAGACAACATACACAGGTGACCCAGTGTTAATTCCAATGACATCTTAAGGAAGTTTATGGGCATTGTATCTGCGCATCCTTTCTGCGCGCGCGCTCGAGCTCTTTTAACTGAGCGAGGAACGCCTGGATGATTTTGTTTATATAACAAACGCGATCAAATTCAAAATGGCGGCCACAATTTCAAAGTTTAAAGCTTCGTATCTCCAAAATGAAGTCGGTGACCCCCATTTTTTATTTTGTTTTCTGAAACTTATTTGTAATATCTATCTTTACAAGAAAAATAAAAGAAATCTGTCTAGTGAATCAAATCGAAATTACATATTTTGTGTCTTATTGGAATACAATTTCAGGTAATTTTTAGGCTGCAAGTGCACACTCTTAGCTGAATAACTTTTCATGTTACTAGTTTTTAATGCAAAAAACAAATGCTAAGCAATTATTGTACCCTTCGCTAGACTTCTGCAAAGTGTGGGGACGTAGTTACTTTTCATCAAAATATGGCTTCTTCTTGACAAATGTCCATGTTTGCGTTATTCGTGCATTTTTACTGTAAAAAGGGTAAGCTTCCACGCACTATGGTGGCTAAACGAATTCAGTGACCCTCATTTTTTTGTTTGTTTTACTTCTTATATGTTTTTCTTTCATCATGCAAAATTTTTTAAAAATCTGTCTAGAGGATCTTTTGCCCATGAACGTCCTTAAGTGCGTTAATTTAAAAATTTGAAAAATTTGGACCTTTTTACCATATAAATTTGGACAAGCTTGCCATATAATTACTGTTAATGACATCGGATTTATGGTCCCTTAATTTATTTCTAAGACGCACCGCTTTAAAGGGTAAACGGTTTTGGGCGGTTTATTACAAATATGAACGAAGCGAACTAGTTTTCACAAATATAGGACAATATCTCGTAAGTGCTGTCGTCCGAGACTGGGCTAGATACTTATACTTCCTTGCTATCCACGAGAGCCCTATTAAATCTAAATAATATCTGAATATTTAAAACCGTTAAGAATCTGATTTAATGTACATGTGTATGTCGTACTTATGCCGCATGCATAGTTTACACAATCGCAGAATCATTAAGTATCGAACATAGTATGATAGATAAGAACTAAGCCACCAATGGACACGATGCGACGGTCGGTCCATGCGACTTTACTTGCAACGGGGAATCGTGTGTCCACCCGTAAAAGTAGAACTCGTTTCTACTTCTACAACGTCTCCCGTAACAGTTGCACAGGTGGACACACGGTGCGATTTCCCCGTTGCAAGCAACGTCGCAGGAAACGTCACATCGTGTGTCCAAGCCTTTATAAACTAAGCAACCTTGAAGAACGAAAGCCGCACTTTTGATATAACGCGCTCTTTGATTCAGCTAAACCCTGCACGCGATGTAACAGCATGGAAACATGGTTTCCTTAGAAGCATATTCTTTTATTTTATAAAAGCTTTATCTTTTTTCATGTTCTATGCTGTTTTATCAACACTTGGGATGTTGAGAAAACACCCGAAAAGCTTTAGATTCTAAAACTCTTCTTGTGTTTTCCGAACATCCCGCGTGATAAAACAGTATAGAACATAGAATAGAATTTTGTAATGCTTATTTATTGAGTGCGACGAAGATTTTTGTTGGTGATGGCACTTAACCCGTGAAACAGAAACTGAGAGTTAAATACCGAGACTAACGGAGGCAATAAGCCGACGTTCGAGGTATTTAAGTGTCTTATTTCATACTTGAGAAGGTTTTCACAACACGGCAATTCTCGAGAGAAAACAGTGCGATAATATTTACATATTCATACATTCATTGTCTTTTTCAGCAATAAGAGAATGCGTAGATGATAATTACGTCATAGTGAATGCTTTGACTCATCCCACACGGAGGAGGGAATGCAAAGAGATCACCTGATGACTCTTGGGCTTGCAAACTTTCGAGCCGGGAGGGTGGCGTTGACAATAAGCCAAGGTGTCACCAATAGACTGCTAAATGAGTGGTCTTTTGCTGGGACGTGCATCGCAATCCTGCCTCGGATACGTTGAGTTACTTACTCCTCATTACAAATTCAAGGAATGTACTGTATCTGGGTTATTGACCCGTTAGATACATCCCTCATTAACGTATTCATCAGGATGTATCACAGATACATCCTGATGAATAACAAAGAAAACCGTGTCAAGTATGAAATAAAGGACTTTTATGAACAGTCCTCAGCAGGTGCCAGTCTCTGCGCTCCCGTATGGATAGCCAGCCAAGTTTAAGGAGAGAGTGTATGCTATTTACATCTCGACCTGTTACAAAGCTTGCCACAGAGTACTGTATTTGCTGTGATGGCTTTAAAAGGCACTTTTAACTTTCAGTCGCCATAGTTATCAGAATTTTACAATGAATCATATTCAAAAAACAATCCGTTTGCATAATAGCAACAACGGGCATTTTTTGTAGTTGCAGTTCTTTATAAACCATAATGCATTGCACGATTTTCAAGATGGCGGATCTTAAACGGAAAATATAGCATTAAAAACTCAAAAAAGCTATCTGCAAAGAAGGGAAAGAGGATGTATGTCTACTTTCACTAGCGTAGTAGGAATGGATAGACTTTTTCAGAATTCGCAAAACACCGCTGTACGTCTAGATTAAAGACTCGATTTTGCAGGGTTAGCCTCATTTCAGTGTTTAAATATTCAAAAATACCAACGATAAAACGAATGATAAACAAGTAGATGACCTCTTTGCTTTACCACTATTTTCGAAATTCGTGCGTCATAAAACAATAGGTGGCGACAAAGTTTGTGCGGAATGTGAATTTCTTTTGTTGAAGCAACAAAACTCAAAACCGTGTCAATCTATTGATTGGCAGACAAATGAAAAATTAACATGGCGCACGAATTTCGAAAATAGTTGGTGAAGTAAAAAGGTCTACTACAACAATACAAACACTTTGAAATTCCACGGTTCTTCTCTGAACTACTCGTGAATATTCTACACAAAAACTACGAGTTTAACCCTGCATAACACAGAATTTGAAACTGGAGTATTCAATCGGTGGTAATGTTTGACAGGTCTAAATTTTTAAAAAAGGCAAACCTTTATAACAAATAACTGTAATAATGGCTAAAAGTACACCGGAAAAGTAAGTGAATCCAAAAGAAGGCAACAAAAAGGAAATTTAACAGGCTTTTAGTTTTGGTAGAAGGTAATTTTGATTCTTTTAATTCAATATCATTTTGAACAAAATTTTAAAAGTGTGAAAATAAACACTGAATAAGTCAGTAAAAGATGAAAATGGCCACTTCAACGAAAGTGACTTTTTTTTGGAGGGGAGGGGGGATTACACGTAAAACTTCAACTGAAAGTTGTTTTGTAAAATAATAAGATTTTAAAAATGATATCAGTAATTGACTAAGTCGATAAATACTATTAAAAGTAAAAGATTAAAAAGAAAACATGAAAAACGTCAACTGAAACCTGTTTTGTAAAATGATAAGATTTTAAAATGATATATCAGTAACTGACTAAGTAGATATGATAAATTAAAAGCAAACGATTAAAAAGAGGAAAAAGAAATATGAAAACCGCAAAAATAAACAAAAAGGGCAAAAGGGTGGGGAAACAGCTTTTGAAAAAAATTCTGGCGCCAAGTAGTTTAACTAAACGTAATATCCCTCTGCTTCATTACGTTCTTTGTCTGTCTCTTTTAAAACTAAAACTGTTCTTTAGATTAAAGATTTTAACTCTCAGCTCATATCGGTTAACGTTTCATTTAGGGGTATTATGGATTACTTGATAGTGCGTTTGTTTGAAAGTATTAATTCTGTTTTACTGTGTGCGCATGTACGACATCGCGTGCTGCCGGGGTGGTGTCTCGCGTTTTTCAGGCATTTCCACAGCGGATTTTACATTAATTCTCAGTATTAGTACTAAGAGTTTTACTTTCTAATTTTATTCACGCGCAAAATGGGGATATATAGAGGTAACATTATTCCATTTTAAAATCTCTTAATTCTAGATTAGAACGCAAAGACCATGTCGTGTACTTTGATTACACGGACAGGAAATGGTCCTGTTATCGAGGAATTGATTTAGCAGCTGAAACTTGAGTCTGTAGACTTAGAAGCATCCACTGGTGCCAAAACCTAAATACTCTGTCCCAAACTTAGGACTCGACTTGCATGTCCAACGAATAGGGTACATTATCTCAAGGACAAGTGCCGAATACTCGTCGCTAAGTTCTAGAACATCTCTCAAAAAGATCCGCTCTGAAGTTAACTTGTCGTCTATGTCAGAATTGTAAAGCTCTTGGGAGGTAATGCGAATGTAAATGAAGTAGGAACTGTCGTATTTGAGAGACCGATCAACTGTTATCTGTTATTTTTGGTAGTGGTGGGTGATCTTGGTCCAAAGTGGCGTTGCTTCAATAAGAGGATCAAGCGCAAGGATAATCTTTAAGTCTATTCAAAACGAGTTGATTTCAGTTTCTTTCAATCTTTTTATTTACTTTGATTGTTTGTGAAATGGAAATCACAGAAGAGGCGAGCGAGGCTCAGTTTAACAAGAGCTTAAATACACATCTGATTTCCAAGCGCTGGAAATACGTTTGATTGATGAAATTATAAAAAGATCAAGAAATATTAAATGAGTCATTAAAAGGAGAACTGTTTTTGCGTGCCGGATATTCTCCATGACTGACGCGAATCCGAGGAAGCATATTTCCAGAAACGATTAAGAAAGATCTTTTTATTTTTTTGAGAATTCAATTTAATCTCATCCTAGTTGCTTTTCCCATCACGCATTTCATAAAATTTAATTCTCTCTTATTTCATCGTTAGTTTACTTAAAACGATGGCAGGATCGAGAATTGATTTTATTCTAGATTTTATCTGATTGCTGAAGTAGGAGTGCTATTTATTTGGCCCTCTCCGGAAAGAAACAGAGTAGTGAATCATTTCACGAAAAAAAAAACCATGATCTAAAGAGATTGATAAGATCTACTTCCTTTATCGATCTTCTCCGTTTCCCACGTAGCATAATTTCATATTTCACCCATTTTTACGCGGTGTATAATTTCATTTCTCATTTAGCGACCCAAATGCCAAACACCTTGGTTTATAATTCTCGATCAGTTAGTCTTCTATTACTCGTTTATAGTTAATTGATAAATAACCTCTTCTCTGTTCTAATCAAATTCGCATTAGGGTATTAGTAAAGAAGACCGCGTTGGCTGTTTGTCACAATAGTCAAAGTTGGCCTTCAATCAGCAGCCCAATCCAAACTCGTTTCCTCCGAGTCATTTGTCACCCTTGCCAAATTTCAAATTTACGTAGTCTTCATTTAGTTAATGCATGCCTTTTAAAAGAATTCTATGTTTGTTTTAAGAAGGTTTGTTTGATAGCAAGATGAATTATCTTGAAATGAGCAGCGAAAAACTGTGGCGATTTGTTCCAGAGGTATGTCAGTCCTTAACTGAATGGCAGACGCTTATCTGGCTAAGTTCGAGGAAATTACTCCAAAATATCGCAGTGTCGAGCGAATAGAGTAAGCTATAAGCTTTCAAACTAAAGTGCCTTGACTAGTATATGGAAGGTTTCTCGTAACAGCGCCGGACGGGCACTTTAACTTTAACCCAGCTTAGAGCCTGTAATGGAACCGAGAGATGGTATCGAGTTTATCTTTGGCGAGGCCGTTTTCCGAATCGAAAACTTGGTGATCTGAAACGACCCAAACGATCAATTGATTTTATCTCTCCGCAGATGGCCTCTTTCATTGTCCATAAAAGAAAAAAGAAAAAAACCGTTTATTTATTCAACAAAACAATCGGTATTCTCATTTGTAATTTGTCTTGCGTTGTTCGCCTTTTCTCATTAGCCCCAATAATTACTCTCGTATTAAATACAGAGAAAAAAGGGATTTAAAAAATATCACTTGGCCGTTAAGCGAATAAAGAGCCTTCTAGCTGGGAATTCGGGTGGAAATTACTTTCAACTCTTAGAGCCTACGCGTAATGCTAATAATGGATTATAGTCATTTCCTCGATGAGCTCTACTGTATGCGCAAACCTTTTATGATTCAAGAACCATAGGTTTATAATAAATTTTGAGTCTATACAAATTGTTTTCTAAACCCTGGTCGACAAACGGATTGAAAAATACAGCGTTTAATCACATTTGGGGAAAGTCTTGTTTGATGCAAAGAGATTATCTCAAGTTGTCTTTCTTTTTTTCATCTCCGGAGCCTCGAATCTCTGGTGTGGATTTGTTTTTAAAGAGTCGAGGACATATATTTAAATGGCGCTATCGAGAAAGCGCGCTTTAGCAAAAAGAACAGAGCGATATATCAATTACCGGTTATGTGCAGGACGGAAGTTCTGTTGATGATTCAATACTCTAGATGGCAACAATACCAAAACAATCCAAATGGAAAAGGAGTGAAAATCTTTCACTCGGTATGAGGTATTTACATGATAAAAAGGTCCCGCGTATTTAGGGGGAAATGCCATCAAGTCTAAGCGAACCTCTTTCTCAGTTCCATGCGGATAAAGACTGGCATGCTAGGTTCTAAGTGGCTTGGCATCAAGATCTGTCATCTGTTTTACCGTAAACAATGTTATTAACACAGCTGAAGTTGCCTAAAATCACTCTGATTGTTAAGGAAAAAGGGAAAGAGCTTGTTATATGGGAAAACTTGTTAGATACTGAAAAACTTCCTAATTACTGGAAGTCGTGCGTTTCTTGCCCTGGAGTTAAGGCTTTTATTGGGACCAAACTTGGCTGGATTTTCAGCTTTGATTGTAGAACTTTACGAATTCTTCTCGGACATTCTTGAAAACATTCGCATGTAAATTTAATAGCAATAATTAAAAAATAAATACCATTCATAGAAACAGTGGTTTTGGAATTTTTCCTTAATCAATTAAGAGAAATCCCCGAGTTTTTGCAAACAATGAGCTTTTCTTTCGACTATTCGACGCAAAGTTATATGATTCCCTTTAGCGATAATTGGCTACGATTCTGAGAGTCAGTTAAGAAAAAGCTTTTTGAATAATATGAAAGCTGTCTCATTTGGGTATTTTTTATAATGTGATTAACTGCTTATGAGAAAGATAATTTGGAGTTATCATCATAATTCGACTGTCTAGGTTCGGAATGAAACGTAAATACCGAAAGAGAGAGAGAAAAAAAAGACTTTCAAAAACCCCTACTTCAAAAGATTTCTACAGATCAGAGGTGGTCACTCGTGGGAACAAGAAGCTATCTTGACACCTGACAGAGGTCTGAAGACTAATGACTTTGAATCGGAGTCTGATGGATAACTTAACCCGCTCGATTGCTATTTATCTATCAAGTTTTTATCATATGAACAGCGCCGAAAATATCGATATACAAAGCAAGCCGCGCGAGTAGCGCAGTCGATTCTGTTGGCTTTGGCTTCGGTGAATCAATTTCATCGCGGTAAACTCAGCATGACTCGGACAGCTCGGTTCACAAAGTGGCGAATTTTTATTCATATGCTCTCAAATCAATCCCCTCTGTTATATTATCCTTGAAATAATATTTTCGATTGTCGAAGATTTATTTAAAGGAAGGGCGCGTTAGATTAACTTTAGAATCCGCCTTTCTCGAAACTACTTATCCAAAAATGCTTTAATGTTTTTTCTATATCAGTAATGCTTAGTCCTGCCATCTTGAATTTGTTCGATAAGTGATGTACTTGGGGATATTATGCCATTCAAATGTTGCCTTGAACACCTTTATTTTTACGATTCCCGAAATTTTTTTTTGTGTGGATGGAATTGTTTACGAGTCCTTTTCTTGCCCTCTAAGGTTGTTTTTCAAGTCAATATGAAAGCGTTTTCAATATGTCTCTTCTGTTTGTCTCGAAATTCTGGTCCGCTTATTCTTGTAACTGAGCAATCGCTCGCCACTACAAAGAATTTGCCTAGTAAGACAAAAGACCCACATGTCGTTTCATGAAAGTTAAGTGAGTGAAAGCCGTCGCTTAGGGAATGCACACATTTCAGATTTAGTAAAACTAATGGTGATAAAAGTTGGTCCAAATTAGAACTTTTCCTTTGAGTTAGTTTTGTGCGAGTGTCAAGCCTCAGAAATACCGACAAGAAAGTGAGTGTTAATGCTTCCTGTGAAAGTTTGTCATCCCTAGTCGACCAAATAATTCCTTATCTAGTCTCGCAAATATTTGCATCCCAAAGTTTGGGGTCGCGGAAATGAATGGAGAGAAGATTATTTTCCCGGGGCTTTAGCTCCGCCTTCAATGAAAATTAATTTATGAAACTTCTCCGTACGCTAAAGTGAGTGATACTCGTACAACATCCGAGAATTGGCAGTTCAAATCGATGTTGATTATCAAAAAGCGAAAATCCTCTTCAAGCCTGTATCAAAAGTGGAAATAACATTTGCAATGTGCTGGGCTCTGGAGCTGAACGCTAAAAGCTCACCAGCGTTGGCTGTGTTTGTGACTCGCGCATCGCGTTGTCATGACAACTGAAAGGAGCTAAACAATGTCGTGGGTTTGTTTTTCATCTTGTTTTTGCGCCGAGGCCTCTCCTTGACCGCAAACATTAGTACAAATTGCTTGATCACAGAATTCTCCTGCAGTTTGGCTGCAAAATTACGTCTAATTTAGTCACTGTTACTATAAAAAACTTGGAATTTCGCGTTGAATTTTTAGCCACCTTTTTGACATTCATCGTTAGCTTGAAAAAAATTCTTATCAAAAAAAAAAAAAAAAAAAAAAAAAAACCGTTCTTTAAGGATTTACCTAAGATTTTCTATGCACCGGAATTATTAAAATGATACCAGTGAACCAGTTGATTTTATTGTATCGGTACTTCAGTAGCAGAGAAGATCAGGCTGATATTCACTTAAGATCTTAGAAATATCGGCCTTAAAGCTAAGATAGCGAGATATTCAACTCGCTTAACGAGTCCAGTGAGTTCCATCCAAAACGGGTGAACTTGGCATCGATTGAAGTGTGTTCTTCTCAAGCTGCGAAACCCTGAAAGTTCTGCGCCAATTTGAATATTCAATAGCTAGAATCCTCCCTGGCAACAGATAGAGATCTCATCAGCTGAACTAACAGCCGCTAATCGGTGAACTAACGTCAGTTGACACAAAATAAATGCCTTTTATGAATTTCTTTATTCCAATACGAAACAAATTTTTGAAATAAAGACCATGAATCTGGCTTTTTAATGAGACAAAATGAATAAATCAGATGAAATGGATTGCTTCGGGTAGGAATAGTTCAGGAGGTGGATTTCTTGACCTTGCAATGGAATACTTTGTTCGATATTGCCTCTTTTGAAGGGCCCATCGCTTGTTGGATGACGTTTATTATTGTCTTCGTATTCCCACTGATTGAAAACAAAAGGCCATGCTTTAGTTATATCACAAAGCCTTCGTATTCAATAGGTCGACTAGGAAATAAAGGTTTGTGTCTCTAGATGAATACATTGAATATTTGGACTGATTTTCGCTAAAAGGTTTGACATAGCGCGGCTTTAGAGGTATTTGGCAGTATTTCCCCCTCATCAAATCAACACCGATTCGAACATTGAAATGACACCCTTTCATTCCATCGCGTAGATACAACGTAAGCAATTCTCACTTCACTATGGATGTCAGGGTAAAATCCAATGAGATAAAAAACAACACACGCTTCATTTTTTAGTCGAATCAAAGCGAACTCAAAAAAGATATTCCAGTTGAAGTCTTTAAATAATTCTCACTTTTCACTGGTAGTTCTGTGTCACCCTGTTTTACCCTAAGCACACATTTCTGTGCTTGACACGACCAGTAAAATTTACATAGGATACGTCTTGGATATGAGTGATGTAAACGCAGTAGACAGGTTGATGTCCGTTTCCCTTCAACTATCTTTAAGTAACCGTCCTAGACCTTTGTTATTTTTCATACTTTCGCTTTACCAACGTAATCGATAGCCCATTCTTGGACACTGGTTTGTAAAGCAAATTGCGTTTTAACCGAATTAGAAATATAATCACCTCTAAGCCTGCTGTGAATCGCAAAAGACTACGGTTTGTATACGGGTCTTTTGTTTGTAGAATTGAAGACACGTTTAAATCTTAATGTTCAATTTTATCAATTCTTTTTTCGAGTCTAGGCTTAGTAGCTAAATACCATGGAAATACGATCAATCTTATTTGATCTTGAAACAGGTCGTTCTGCGCAAGCTTTCTAAATGTGTGCGTGTTTTTTCTGGGTCATTGCTTATATAAATAACGCTGTTGTTCTCTGGTATAGATATTCACATCCAAGAAGGAGAAAAACAGCTAATATCGCGAATAATTGGATTGATATATATCCATCGGAATCAGAGTCATTATTCAAATCTTTTTTCATTTCCATACAAATAAATATGAATGAATGTGAATATTGCAAACGTCACTCTGAGACGGAATTTTTCTTGGATCAAAACTTCGCCTAAGCAACCGGTAACCGGTATTTTTTTTTGGAATTGTCGAACAATACAGCCATTGATAGCCGGGAGAAATTCCAATGTGGTTTTAAGCGAACGGAATAATTAATCAATCTTAATGGAAAAGGACCCTTTGAATAACCCCCCAAAATCTAGATTTTCTCTCCAAACATTCCTGGAATGGCGAATCTGTCGAAAAGCGCGCGTCTTCACAGGAGGAATACCTGAAATGGGCTGTGAGCAAGTGGCTTTTCGCAGGCAAATCGTCTGGTAACGTCTTTTAGAGTCATTTTAGCAAGCGATCAACATTTTTAGTCTAAATGGAGTTCAACTCTCGACCAATAAAACCCAAGCTCTAGCTCATAGTTTAACGTTTTTACGTGCATTAAACAGTATTGCTATTTCATAATTGTTATTTAACACAGTCTCCCAATAGAAAGAGGCAGCTAGGGGACTCTCATTTAGACTTTGTCTTTCCAATTTTGCCGGAGTACAATCTGAATTTTGTAAACAAAGCTCGAGCCTTCGGATGTAGAAATGTGGGAATTCCGGTTTTTTCTCCGATAGCGCTCGGCGTTGTCCAATCTCGTATTTGATCTTAAACGGAAAAAAGACACTTCAACTGCCCGAGAAAAATGTGCTTTTGAAAACTCTTTTAGATGGCAAAGCACTTTTGGTTACCCTGATAGCTTTATCCAAATACATTCCAGCGCGAATCATGTTAGTTGCCTAATAACTCGCCTTGCTTGGTACGTAGGCAACCGGTATACTCGTGGACAAGAATTTCTTTTGAACGATTTTCAATAGACTGAATTAATGGAGAATAAATTTTTATATTCCAATTGAAAAAAGGTCGAAAATAGATGTCTGTATTGTCTCGAATAGAAAAATTGGGAAGGATATTAAATGTAATAGGCTTTTTCCCGAGAATTCTAAAAGCTTATTCCCCGAGGCCGTTATAGAATTTAGAAAAGTGAGTTATAGTAAGACAATATATTGATCGAGAGCTTTAAGATTTTTAGAGAAAAAGTAAGTTCTTGGGACAAAGGGTCTTCGTTCTCGAAATCTTACATACTGAACCAAAAAGCTCGCAGCCAAAAGGCTAACCTCGGCTTTAATTTCGGACTATTCGAATACTAATTTACGTCGAAAAAAAGCCCATCATTAGCTACAGTTCTTTGATGTTATCTACCGATTGTACTACAGCTATGAGTGATGCTTGGTAGTTTGGATAAATTTGACTTGGTTTATAAAGATCCTTTGGCCGGTATTGGTTAGCCATAGAGCTTAATAATACAACGAACTCGCGGAAATAATTCGTTCAAGACTCCAAATGAGCAAGAATAACAAATTTAGCATTTTTTCTTCCGTTTATGTTGTTTATTTGACTGAAAACTTTCCATCACAGATTCCGCTAGCATTCAGTCATCGAATTTACATAAGCGAATGGGCAAAAAAACACAGTCGCGGACAGCTGCATCGTTCTCAACAAACAAAAAAGTAAAACACATACTAGTGGACGTAAAACAACTTTCAATCTAAACAGAGGAATTTACACAAATTTAGACTATTTAAAACTCTACATATAGCGGTCGACTTGTTATTGGTGAACATGTGAAAGAATTCTCCAACGATTTCGATTTCTTGAATGTACTAAATTTGGTAAACACAAAAGATATATTTATGTACAACGATATTTAAAATCCATAGCCAAGCTATATATAATTTCCATTTAACTGTTACGGTTTTGTCCTTCTCTGTAAATATAATGCTATGTTACGATTTTCGCTGGCGGCTTATAAACTATATACAAAATATAAGTTATAGAATGTCTTTGTTGTGTTCATTTGGATGAGAATCTAGCTAGCCTTGCCGCACGGGAACTTGGAGGACAATGACTTGGCGATTTTCTGGAGGATGGCACTTGTTGATGTGCCGAGTAAGGCCAGGCGAGCTATAAAAAGTACTGCTGCAGTGTTTACATGAGTAAATTTCACCTGCATGGATACGTGAATGGCGGTCGAGGCCACCCTTGTTTGAAAATCCATTGCCACAAACGTTACAGGTGAATGTTTTTGGTCCGACGGCATGGTTGAGAACATGCTTGGCTCGGTTGGTAAGGCTTCGGAATACCTTGCCGCAGTACTGGCAAGGATAAGGTCGATCGTCTGTGTGGTTATTCATATGCTTTCGTAGATACGCTTTGCGCCTGAATGTCTTGTTACAAACATTGCATACGAATTGCCCTTGCTTATTACTCACGGGGCTTGTGCTGCGATCGGGTTCTACTGGTGGCGAACGCGGCTTTTGATCGACTTCACAGTCGCTATCAGCATTTTCGAACTTTTTGACTTCTTTAATCTGAGGTGCTGGAGCAGATTTTTTCTCGTGAGGCGACCTCGGCCGATGCCATCTTCGATGCGATGCTAAGTTCGCGGGGCAGCTAAAGACCTTATCACACTCTGGACACCGGTGCTCCGTGTGTTGAATTCCACTACACTTGTGCTGCGCTAGCGAAAAAGGGTCCGTGTAGACTTCATCACAAAGCTGGCAGATAAACTGGGATTGAGGAAGAGGGCCTTTAGGTTTAGGAAAGTCACTGTTTTCACTGAAAATAGCAAATTCCTTGTGTTCTAAGACTGCTGTTTTTGCTCCCCCGTGCTCACTTGAATGTCTGTCATTAACCAACTCGCGTTGTGTCGCGATGCTCTCCTTGCTGTTTTTTGCTGATTTTTCGGCTTTGACTTCTGAGGCTTGGGGATTTGGTTTGTGCTTCTTGGAAGAATTTTCTCTCTCAGTTTTGAACGGTTTGAAAGCGCTGTTACAGCTGGCAGTCGTGTTGGTTGAGGTGAACATTGAAGTTAATGAACTTAACACGGGGAATTTATCTGACTCAGTCGGCGAATGAATTATTCCCGAAACCGCAGACGAACTTGAAAATATTCTATTGTCAACATAGTTAAAGTTAGGGTTGTAGTCTTCATCCGGAAAACTTCTTTTCTCTCCGCCCGGCGATCTTGGGTTTTTGTTTTTCTTGACCAGAAAAGCCCTAGGCATGATCACAACTTTGACTCGCCTGTTCTTGCTATGTTATTAAATATCCTCTCTTTTTCGGGGTCGAGCTCTTTTGGAATATATTATACAAATAATATTCCACTTACAGCTCGAACGAACCGTTATCTCGAATAAAAACTTGTTTCTACGCGTCGACCTCGAGTGGTTTTTCCTGCGTCGAGTTCGCTGGTCGAATGTTCAGCCTTACCGCTGGAGTGAAAATATCTTGGGTCTGCTGAGATGTCTTCGTTGTCCGTTGGAACCTCAAGTGTGCTTCGTATCGGAAGCGCAAATGTTTTAATTGTGCCACTAGCAGCTGCCTGTCCTTACGGTGGTTGTTAAGAGGTTTAAGAACGTCTCATTGAAACGTCACACGAAAGAGCTCCTCCCTTTGTTAAATATGATGTTATATTGTTGTTCCTCCTCGCACGTGTTGTGTATTGTTCCACCGCGGGTGTGCAACCTTATTAACATTTCATTAAATAACGAAGGAGTGCCTTTTCCGTCCACTGGCCGGGATTTTTGTCGCGAGACTTTTCCACGAGTATCCTTCACCATACCAAACATTTCTTCACTAACTAAACCTCTTAGCTCTAGTAAATTGTATTTGGGATTGTTTACCCGAGTTGTCAGTAGTTCTGGTGTAAAATAGCAGCCAAATAGACTTTTATGCAGACCGAATATTTATGCATAAAGAGTTCTTTCCGGCAGAAAACGCAACGCATCGCCTAATTACGCAGTAATTTGTAACACGTGGCCTTGAGTGACAGCCATCCAAACAAGATGCCTCGTGATTGGCTGGGAGGTTTTTCACTTGCAGGACAGCTGATTGGCTTCTCGAAGAATGGGTCCATACCAGAACAGTATTAACTTTTCATTATTATGATGTCGAGCTATAGGTAATTCAAATCCTTCATTGGATCGCCTACAGCATCTCAATGAATGCCGGAACCAACAGTCCACTCAAGCAAACCGACATTCTCCCAAAGTTCACAAAAGCTTGGTTTTCCTAGATTATATTTGAAGAATGCCATCTTTAGTTTAATTACGAGGAAAAAGTTACCGTAAATTTGTACATAAAGCTCGTAAGATACATCTATCCCAGTCTGGCTCGACACTATAGCATAACATATGGTTTCGAAGAGTTTAGATGCCTCGAGAGATTAGAAATTTCTCGATAAGATGGTTTTTGTTCGCCGTGCCCCATGGTTTAATTCCCATAATCGTTCTTTTTAAACTTGTAGTTTTGTCTTTTCTGTGTTTATTTTCGACGGAAAAAAGACCCTTCGACCTAAAACTATATTTTATTGTGTCGTTTTAAGGGCAAATGCATTAGTACGAGACATATTCATTGGCTTGGACTCCAAGGGCAAGCAAATCAATACACGATATTAAACAAGATGAACACTAAGTCAAGCCAAATTAAACTGTCCGTAGTTCATTTCTTCAGTTTATTCTTCTCAAACATAATTTATTCAAATATTGTATTGCCTTTTTTGTCGAATCTCCATCTGGTCGAGTCTCACCCATCCTTGCACAGGGCCCAGGGGAAATTCTTTGAAAAGTCGACTCGTTCATTCGAATTTCTTAGGTAAACAGTCCTTTTCGCAGCTGTATTTCTACTGGCATTTTTAATTTCCTTCTACCTCTGGATGCTGTCCATATTTTTGATGATTATGCCATAGAGTGGTTGGAAATATTTGCGCCGATTCAGTGGGATGGTTTAAAGACTTCAAGCGCTTTAATTTCGATTATATGAATCGGTTTTTTTTTTTTTTTTTTTTTTTTCTATGTAGGTGTTACATGAGGAAGATTATTCTATGGAATTTTCCATCCTTTATTATTCATTTTTATTCCTAAAGTTCCATTTAAGTTAGGTAAACAAAAAAAAGCTTGTGTTGTGTTGGCCCACAGCAGTGCAATTAAGGCTATTTGCTTTCATTCCTTGAATCTATTCTAATTGTAATGCTCTTTCTAATCTCGTACTAACGTGCTGGTCGATGTTTAAGCTCAAAAGAGCGTCTTGGGGGTATATGGTTTTCCCTTGTTTCATTCGCCTCTTCTTTTGGGTCAAATATCATCACATCAGATTCCAAAATAACGATGTGCACGAAATCTCGAACAAATATCCTAAACCGTAAACACTATGGAAACTCTTTCTAAGTCTTCGCATTCATCTTATTCATCTTCAAAAGAATGTTATAGTGAGGCTACTCGCGCAGAGCTTAGGCCTCGCGATTTTAAGTTTGCTTAGGGCCGTAAAAGAGCAGCCCAGTACTAGCTGCCATTTAAGATAGTAGATCGTAAATTATTAAAACACAAGGCCGTTGGGGAGTGGTTGTAGTTTGGATAATTGAAATAAGAACAAGATAAAACCAACAGCAGGTGCATGCAGAAGAGTCGAATCAATGGAAACGATTTTTTTATATAGAAGACTGTTCATCATTGTACATATTTGAAGACACCACAGCCCTCATTTACATTTATATGGTCTCATCTGGGGGAATAATTCGGGGTCTCACGGGTTTTGAAAATAGAAATATCATATCAAGTCTCCTTTGAAATCTAGCTGATTTTCCTACTTCGAGAGATCAAATACCGAAACGCATTCTAACCGAACTAGGGGAATCTAAGCTGACTCGTATCTCATTCTGAAATCCAGTCAAAGCATCTCTATAGAAAAACAAATTCGCCTTTATTAAAGTATTTAAATCTATGGAAATACCTTCAGCTAGAAATGTCATTAATGTCTAAAATCGAGCAGATAATTACTAAAATGTAAACGCTTTAAAATGGTGCTAAAATCGTGAAGAGTTTTCTCATCATCAAACGCGCGCGCTGTTTTTTTTTTTTTTTTTTTTTTTTTTTGTATTTACAAATAAAGTTTTTTGTCCGACCCGAATACTCAATGCTTTTCAGTTTAGGTTCTAGTAGGAGCCGCACTAAGATTGCTATCTTGATTTCCTGACAGATTAGGAAAGGGGTCCAGTTGACGCTATTCTCTTAACTAGAAACTACATCTTTAGATCAAAAGCGACGGGCAGCCAAAAAACACCTTTTCACAAGTAGCTCGGCCCCTTAGAGACCAGTCGAAGCAACCCGATTTTAATATTGATTAGTATTCATCGCATGTCTAACAAAGACATACAGGAGATTTCGACGATTAAAATAGCTAAGCGCTACCGATCTAGATATTTTGTTTTGGAAAGCTCCAGATTTTTCGATACCAGACGGGGAATTAAAAAAAAGGGAATTTGTATCTAGGGTTTTCGGGGTTTAAAAAAAATCTTGCTACAATTTCGGCTCTTGTAGAGTTGTGGTATTTAATAACAAGAGTTTGTGGGCATTTGAAGTTGCCTCGAAGGAGAGCTTGTAGTCATACTCTGAAACTCTTCATATAAAAAGAGAGTCTTGAGTGTAGTGAATTCAACTCGAGTACAGGCCAAGGTTTGCTCGGAATATGGAAATAAGCGAACGATAATCACCATAGCTGAAAACACAGTTCTTCTTTTTGTGGATAGTAAATACAGCCGTTCTCTGAGGAATTCTTCACTAATTCTTCACTATTCAACAGTTTCACTGGCCTGTTTTGTTTTTATAATTAGCAGTCCAGCAGAAGCCTCAGAACATCTGTTTGACAGAATGATAATCAACATTTTTATAAACATTTATTTTCAATTATGTTAAGTGGCTTAACATCACAACGTGAATTCGTTTCGTTTGTGAAGGATATATTCGCTAAAACAGCTTTTAAGTCCGGTCAGGAATGATTATTTTTATTGGTAGTAATTATGTGGAAAAAATATTTTGATGCAAAGCATCTTTCTGCCGCGATATATTATATGTAACTATGCAGAAGACCATTGTTATGTACTTGGCTGAATATTTCTAGAGAAAACGATTTTAAACACGTTTATAATTTATGATGGTAACACGTCAAGTTGTTTTTATTTTACTGAATAAAAAGTATATATTTTTATCTTCTAGCTGGTTATGCATTTTTCTGTGGAAAGCTTCACGAACTTGCTTTTATTATCTATCCTTCATATCTTCCAATTACTGGAAAGGCTGTTCACATTTCGTCCGTCGAATAAACAAAGAAGAAATATCAAGAAAACATTAATGAAACAACAAGACAACAAGAGAAAACATTTGTTAATATTTAGTATTGTTAGAGGAATTTTTAGAAGAAACTTTAGAATGTAAATCCCAGTCTTTACAATAAACTAAATAGCCGGTGATTGAAAACCTACGCGTGAATAAATCTAGTTAAGGGAAAAGAAAAAAAAAAAAAAAAAGACAAAACGAGAATAAGAAATGATATGTTTGGTTACAAATTTCTCTCGTGAAGAGTTTTCCAACTCTAAAAAGACTAAGAATTCCCCGATTTGAATTTAGACAAGAGAGGAAATTGGCCAATATCTGTTCAAATTCGTTTGATAGATTGCTGAGTTTAGATCATTAGTCTTCACATGTAGATACAAGGAAATCTAATAGTCGATAATCAACGTTTGTTTCGCCAGCCCCAGTTATATCCCCTAAGCCTCATTCATCTATAAAGTATGATTAAAAACTAGCAACTCTCTTATTCACGGGATATTGTTCAAATAATTGCTCTCAGAACGGCGTGAATTCGTGAGACAAATTTAAGCACGATGGCGAGTTTGGAAAAGTTATTATTTCTGAACGATTCTTGGATGTCTTTGCTAATCGTATCATGTCAGAGCGCTCGCTGGAGGCAATTTTTGAACAAAGATCTAGCTAATTTCACTGGATTTCAATTGAATCCAGGACTATTAACAACCATAGGAATATATATATGAATTATCATTCTCTTAAAAGATTAGCCAAATAATTCCGGAAATTGTTGCGTTCTCAAGGTAAGGATCATAAAAGGCCAGTTGCTATGCTCGTTGGTATTCCAGTACCACTTTCAATTAGATAGTTAGGCTATTTCGGTCCTTTTGAAGCACCGTGTTCTCAAGAATTAAAACAATATTTCTACTGATGTGTTTTTTTTTTTTTTTTTTTTTTTTTTTTTTGATAAATTAGCTTTCATCATTATGTATATTAATTTCGAAGGCGCATTTGTAGCAAAATTCGAGTTGGATGATAGCATATGGTACTCGTGTAGTTCTATTGAATTCCATTTCATCAGGAGAGGATTTAATTGCTATATTGCTCTTTTTTGAGACGAACAGAGCTTATGCTATTCGTATATTACTATTATGTATACAGATTTAGATTTACACACAAATTATCTGGAAAATCTAGATCCGTGATGGAGTTTGAAAAAAAGACATGAACGAGGAATACGAGATAGGGGGAAAAAAATTCAACTCGCTTAAACAGAAATGACATTTCGATATGCTGATCCAAATAAGGACCATCTTTTGATTCTGGTATCCAATCACCATCTATGGACAGCTGGATGATCGTGTCACAATGTTTATTGCTGTTTATCACCCATTTCATTGCAGTGTTTCAATTGTGAAATATCACAACCTGATTGCGTGTTTTTCCTCACTGTTTTCGATACTCCACTAAACACGGTCAAGGTTTTTTTGATTTATTCTTCCATACAAAGGGCTCGCTGTCTTCTTAATAGTCAATAAATTTCTCCGTCGAACCCCGCCCCGTCATCAGCTAATAAACGTGCCAAATCTCTTAGAGGCATATTTTAATTAAACCCATATCTCCTACAGAAAAAAAGATCAGTTTTATCTTGAAATGAATGAAATAAAGGAGAATTCCTTCACCTGCAGTTGCTCTCCCAGGAAGGCAACGCCGTGTCTAATTCAAACCTCAAGATACGTGGATTGGAGTTTGAATTCGGAAGAATTTCGACGTCAGCGTTCGGTCGCTCTCGTATCACGGACACCCGGCACACCACTGACTCGGCTCAGTAGAGATAGGAGCGAAGGGGGACACGTAGTTAATTTTCCAGCTTGGGGGGAATGTCTTATGGTTAAATCACCTCGGATACGCAATAAATCAATAATTTCCCTTTTACTTTTGCGTTACAGTTCAGTTATCAAAAGAGACGCGCCGAGCTAGCGCGCGCAAGACAAATTAATTGTTTTCTACTCGACTTTCTTTGCACGCTGTTATTTCATTTTAGTTTGTTAATAGATTGAGAATGGTTTCGCCATCTTGGCTACTTTTCTAATAAACCGACAACTCTCCCTTTTTAATGACTAACTCAATTCAATTTGTCTTGTATTCATGAACCGAAATCGTAACCACGTCATCTAAAGTATTTTGTCCTCATTCAAAACGTAGGAGACAAAATATTCTCATCGAGATAGTTGTTTACACCAGCTTGATAAAAAAATTATTTTTAGATAAAACTCCATCCGTTCTTTAGTACAATATGCGGGCACGGTGTTTCACAGGAAAGGTGTGAAAATTATCTTATTTAACTCCCTTAACATGAATGCAGGAGTAGAATTTCTTATTTATTAGTCAACTTGCAAAAAAACCAGCATCCCTTCTTGTTTTTGTGTCAGTTTACAATTTATTTTCAGTTTCGTGTGACATCACGTTATTTAATATTTAATTTTTTCCCGGTTCTCAAGTTATCTCATAAAAACAGATGGAAAATAAATATTCTATTTATTCGACTTGACCATTTTTTAGCCAGATAATTTGGCCTTGAGGCACAGAGATCGAGATGGCCACTTGTGTTTTGTCAGTGGCTTGTTGAAAATAAAAATGAGTGAAGAACTCGTTTTACGCGAGTCACTTTTGAACTGAATTTCTCAAACATGACGCCTTAAACTTAATACTTTATATTCTAAAGGCCGGAATACGTCTTTTTTGTGTACACAAAACTGTATTGGTACAAACTCGTCCCTTCCTTTACACAGAAACCCTATTTCAAAGTCGTTCTCTTTTCGTAGAATTTGTCTTGTTTTATTTTACCGTTATGAAAATTGTTTCTAAAAATTAAATCCAAAAGATTTTAAAATAAGAATCCAGAATACCTTGAAGAAAAGAATAAAGAGTTTTCGACATCTTTCGGGCTCCGAAAAGGACGAATTTATTCGCTGTATAATGAAAACTCGAAGGCATTTTTTTTACTAATGACCAAGCGTTCACTCCTAAATTTGTCAAGAAACTACAAACCGACGACAGCTCATTCGAGCTCCAATACTCCGTTTTACACTGATGAACAATTTTTCGATTTAATTAAAGTTGAATGTCTAGGTAGAGAAATCACCAGGATGGCTGTCTTGACAAGTGACAAATCATGATGAAAATATGTTTTTCTACCCTCATTTAGTGTACTTGACAATTTCATTATCATACACAGCTGACAGGCAAACGGTTAGCTTTTCCATAAACTTTATTGCTATTTTATATAGATTGAGTCGAATAAGGATTATAATTTTCTGATTGGAGTCAATGAAAGGCTGACTTCAAATAAAATTTGACATTTTGATGGGAATTCATTTATTAAAATTTAGATAACTATTAAAATACACACATACACCATATATGTATATATAACATTCTTATTAAGTCGTGTAGCGACTTCAAAAAATTAGGGTCTTAATATAGTTTTTGAGAGCCCGTTTTATTTATTCCAGAAGTTTATAATCTTGTCTACATGTTTGACGAGGCTGGCTTGTCGGGCTAAGATCATTTCAGTTATGTTTATCTTCTTTTGTGTTGGAGGAACAAGTCTGAAAAAGACCGGTAGTTCTACTTATTAAATGCAAAATGTATTGACATTTTCCGTGAAAGATCAAGAGTGCGTGACGTAGAGGAGTAATGTAGCAAAGAAGTTTCTTTTAGGATAGATTCAAAAGAGTTTTGTTACAGTTTGCGAGTGATTTGCCTTTTGTATAAAGCAGATGTTTAGAGAAAAAAGCTTTATTTGATTGGTAAGATAGTTTCTTTTGTGATGGTCTCACAGCCACATACTTTATTAGTCGCTAGAATATTCAAGTCTAAAACAGATTTATGTCATTGCATTTTCGATTCCCGCGCATTCTTTCACTCAGACTCTTAATGCTCTGCAAGTCTCAATAACTCGGTTCACAAACGGTGCCGCTACGCACTGGTCATTTTAAGTGATTTATATTTTCAATATCAAAGTCGAGGAAGAAATTTCTCTTGTTTCGCTAATGTTTTCTATTGCTATTGTAAAAGCACTTCTCCTGGAGGGTTATTTTCAAAACAGTTTCAATCGAGAAAGCTTGTTTTGAAGAGCCGTTTCCTTCAATTCATTTATTATCCGCTGTAGAATCTAATTTATGCCTTTGAAAGCAAAACACTGTTTTTCGAGGAATTGTTTTAGGTTTTGTAATGGCTTTTTGCGTGTTAAAACTTGCTTTTTGTCGGCGAATTCATGATGAAGTGGCAGCGATGCTGCACTCTCACCTTCGGAACAAAAAATAACTACTGACTCGACATTTGATTACAACGAAAATCATTCATGAAGAGCTTTTATCATTGAATTATGAAAAGAAAGTTTTCGAAGAAAAGCAGTTGATGGAAAGCTGTGAAGATTTTAAGTTAATTAACAATTGAATAGAAAAGAAAGGCTTGAGAAAGCGATTCTATCTATGGGGTATTCTACATCGTAATGGCCTTTTTACTATCTCTGCCACGTCAAACCTGACTTTATATTTAACAAAAAGTTATTCCGTTGTGTTTTGCAACTAAGTATAGTTGCTTTTATTCTTCTTTAAGCGTATCTATGGCAACACTTTAAGTTTTCATCAAGACAGCTTGACAGCTGACGTGCCCCCCATTATAATCTAGACGTTCCTCAATACAAGACAAACACGAACTGTAAAGAAATTTCTACTCTTGTTCTCTCTTTATAACTCAAAAAAGTTAAAGCACTGAAGAAAGCATTAAAAAACATATAACCACATAGCTTGTTCTGCCATCTAACTATTTTTTTTCCTTGAAGTACTTTTTTTTGTTATGAATTTCGAATAAAACTCGAGGTAAAACGTCTTTTCTCAAGAGGAAATTCAACCATTTGAAGATTGTCAACAAAAGCTTCAAATCTTAATGAGATTTCTCGTATTTATACTTCGTCGAAATTAGCTTTCAGGATATCTTGAAATTTAATGATCGCCAAAGAGCCGTTGGCAAAAAGCCGTTTCGTCTAGATTCACATATTGTGAGATATTCGACCGATATGTTGGGGTGAATTAGGCACTTATAAAAGTGAAGTTTTATTCCGGAAACTACCCATGCACTCAAGAGGCAAGTCAAGAAAAATGCGCTAATAATTTCCCTTAACGATGGCCCACTTTCAAGACCACAATCATTAGGAATGACGAGGGGGGATCTTTTATGAGAGTATTCTCCAACGTTTGATATCCATCTGTTTTAAGAATCCGCATCAGACTCCAGGAAATACCTTTGTTTGACTCGAAAGATGTTTAAAGAGCTTCACTGCTACTCATTCCTTAATTAGTGAGCACCCAACGAACTAGGAATTTCAACATTTTCCTTCTTAATCACGAAAGGGAAAACTATTTTTGTAGTCTAGCGGTGAAAAAACCTTTCTATTCTTAAGTGCGTTCTGTTCTGCGTGACCCTGTGAAAACTCTGCAATCGTTTTTGATATACCATTATTTTCACTTATTTTTCGTGCCCTTAAAAGCCGTAACTCTCTTTTTAGCTTTTTCTCCCGTGCGCTTAGCACGCCTGCCGGCGATTATTAGTTGAGGTAGACAAAAAACGATATAGAATATATACTTGTTAGTAATTATCGTTTGAGTGCATCTTGGTCGTCAGGTCTCAACACAATATTGCTAAAAACATTTTATTCTCTTTGGGTGTGAATGCTAAATCTCTCGACGTTCTCCCTTTTGGACAGAAAACAATCAAGTGTCCTTCATAACTTTAAGAACTGCATTTGTGAAGCGAAATTAAACTTGGCCATTAGCTCTCACAGTGAATGTGTGTGGTTTGGCTATTGAGTCTAAGGTGGCGTGTCGAGTCCTATGTGTCACCTAAGGATCTCCGCCCTTACATTTACAGTAAATGTATACGTCCCACAATTTGAGCTAATTTTTCCTGGGCTCTTAGAATAGAACAGACATTGATAGCCAGTTTCAATTATCACCAACTACAAGATTTTAGCTCAGTTTTTATTGACCCCCGGGGAAATGGTCATGTCAGTGTTTTCTTTCTAAGTGTCTTTTCCCTTGAAAACGCCGAGGAGAAACATTCCAAAATGAAAGAGAAAACACTGAAGTCTAACTTGAAACATTCTACGCATTTGGGCTTCTTTTATAGAAATAGTTTCGAGAATTTTCCTCGCTATAACATCTGATTCCTTAAATTTGTTGCGTTCTTGAAATATTAACCATCCTTGAAGTTTTTTATAAAAAGATGTTTCTTAAGTCTTAACTTGAAAAAAGAAACATTTGCGCTTATCTTATAAAATCATTTTCGAAAACTTTTTCCTACCAAAACATTTGGTTCTCAAAGTTTGTTCCATTTTCCATCCTTGTATTCACAGTTGTTTTTTTTTTATGAATCAACTGAAAATTGGACAGGCTGTCTGACATTTGAACAAAACATGACGCCGATATTGCCGCTTCCAGCTAGACAACAGATACCTGCTAGAGTCATAAACAGCACATTTAGCCCTAGTTGTAAGTTTTACAAACTCTGTCTGGGCTATCAACCGAAAAGTCCAATGTTTCCGCCTTCAGTTTCTTTCTTAAGCAAACAAGCTCTGGACAAAGGGGTCGCACAACACATTCCTTAACAAAACTTGATTCGACTCTTAGATTTTGGTGTCATTTTAAAAGGATCTTGGAACGAATTTATGAGCAAGTTGGATTGTTTATTTGAACGAGAAATATACTTTATAGAAAGAAAAAAATATACTCGAAAAGCTATAATCACAACTTTAAGAAACGTTTTTAATACTAGTTTGTCTCTTTATGTAGTCTTTATTTACAGACTTTTGGATACATTTTGGGAACTTTTTAGAACTTTTTAAAACTCAGGAATTAGGATTTTTCCGAGCACAAATATTTTGATTGCCCGCAAAACATTTTAAAACCAGAATATGTCAAACGGAATTTCTTTTTTAAGTTGATGTGCAGAAGTAGTGCTATCACATTGTATCGACAGAGCAGAAAAACCTTTTTATTTCTTTCGTTATAAGGACATCTATCTGTTTTTAAGCTCAATATTTTGTAAACACGCTCTTTTGGGGACAAAGAACAAAATATCAAATGTGACCAAAATTCAGTGAATACGATTTTGAGATATAACGCCTTGTACTTTGGGAGAGGTGATATTTTGATCAGCAGAAAAACTGACATTTTCGTGAATATCTCCAAGTAGCTTTACTCTAGTTCGACAAGATTTTGTCACAAGTTTGTAGCAACAGTGAAACAAATGAAAGCCTTATAGTTTTGGCGTATCACTTCCAGTTAAATAAAATAATCGTGAAAGTAGCGGCCTTGTCGTTTTTCTGCTGTGCCCATTGTACCACTTACGACACGTAGTCCGTAACCTTGACAACCAACAAAACTACAAGACGCAGTGCATAAGACAATCGTTCAAAATATACTTTTATTGAGTTGGGCTCTTAACACTTTTTGTCTTACATGTCAATAAACTGAATTGCAAACACGTGGCCTGGCTTGAAGCTTTGTACGCTTCGCTAAAGCAGACCGTTCATCCAACCGTGAATTCATCCATAACGCAATTAATACCTCGGCTTTGTCCCTGTCAAAGACAAGCGCAAAGTTGGTCAACTTATTCGTTAACGAACTCGGGGCATACGCGAATCGCTTTAATTTTCTAAAGTTGAGGATTACGACCAATTTAAAGGCTTTAACTAC
Organism: Stichodactyla helianthus; assembly: GCA_015163945.2. Classification (NCBI taxonomy): domain Eukaryota; kingdom Metazoa; phylum Cnidaria; class Anthozoa; order Actiniaria; family Stichodactylidae; genus Stichodactyla; species Stichodactyla helianthus. The sequence continues at coordinate 27,293 of WUAP02054448.1, forward strand.
CCCTTTGTCTAAGTTACGTTTAGTCTCAAGGTGGATTTCTTCCTCTGAATTCTAAGGCTGGATGTAGTGATCCAAAACAAGATGCTCTTGTAAAAGAATTTGACTTAAATCGATCGCCCACGGCAGACATGCCTACAAACAACCAACCGTCAAACTTCGAAAAAAACCTTCGCATTAATTGCAAAGCGACTGATTAAATCATTCAAAAAATATTCTAAATGAGCTTTTAGTATGAATTATGTTTTAGCAGTTGTGTGTTTTTTTTTTACAAGATGAGGATCTTTAATAACTTGCAAGTTTTCTTGATTAAGCTTGTTAGTGACTCGTTTTTGTTTGAGCCATAGCACAGAGGAATTGAACCGTAGGACAGCGCGCGTGACGCGTGTGGTGCGGTCCAACAATAAAAGACTGGCTTTTAATGGTCACTGAATATCGACACGCTACGTTGTCACTGGTTTTTGGCGGCAAAAACGATATGGAACCACGTGTCAACACGTGATGAAACTGCAGCGCGGTTTTGGCGGGTCTGATTGAAATGCAGTTCGGCGCGCTAACTTTTTAAGCGACACACGTGTTCTTCAATGATATTCAAAATTCCTTTAAGCCCTAATCCCTGTTTTTGGAAATAGTATAATCTTCTTCATTTATACACTGAAATTTTGGGTTTGATTTAATTATACAGTGTGAAGGCATTCCCAAGGTGTCGAAGTTTAAAAAAGATAACATCTTTTCAAATATTAAGCGTCAAGGCGATTTGATTGCTTATTTAGAATAATGAATTTCGTATTAGAATCGCCACAAATCCCGTTTCTGTACGCCGAGTGATCCCAGAAGAAAAAATTCAACAGCATGGTCTTAAAATCAAGAGAAAAGAAATGAATGACCAACAACAAAACACACTGCACCAGCTGGAAAACCAAACAAAATGTCTTCTGAATTTTTTAAGATTTAAAAATTAAGTCAAACGTCGAGTTTTTCAAATCTTGGTGTAATTACATGATTCTGAATTATTTAGTTGAATCTTAAGACCTGGAGATAAATATGAAAACTAAACTGTTTTGGGAGACTTTGGATAATTGTTTTGCAAACTATTTTTTATTTTTAAAAACATTCCCAGTTGTCAATAAAAATACATATATCTTTTGAGTTTTACTTCCTCAGTTGTTGGGAATTCAGATTTGATACTTTTGAAGTCTGGTATTTTTTCCGTCTCTCCTTTGACCATTGATAATTTTTGAACGAAAAAATTTAGGACATTGGAAATACCACTGATGATTGGTGGTGTTACCATATACACTTTTCACCATATACACGATTCATTTGAAAGCCCCTATTTGCCATCAATACTCTCTTGATTGCGTTTAAAAGGTGAAACTCTTTCTACTCTTTTTTTCGCTTTCTCCCGCCTTCCTCTTACGACTAGCAACAATGAATCGAGCTTTATGCCTTCCATCACATGCTTAGCACATTCCAGTGCAGTTCTGCTGGTACCAGCTGCATGTATGCAAGAACAACGCCAACCGCGAAGCAAAATTCCTGAACTGGTTTGTAAGCATAACCACTAGAAAACCTGATCTATTTTCATGAGCTTGGATCCATAAAACTTTTAGCATTTTTCAAACTTAGAAGTATTTGTTTTAATCTCGTTCAGTTTTACGTGCCAAAGTGCGAGTCAAAGGTTTTCACAAAGATTTTTAAGCTCACTTGAGCGCGCGTTCGAGAGACGTTGCCGATTGTTAGTTTGCTTACTATTAAATTTGGTTCTTTTTAGCTATCTTGCAATAATTGTTAAAAATTTTGAAAAAGAGTTATAACTGTCAGTCTAGGATTACCCGAGCAACTCTAACATGCACAGTATATCCTATGGAACGTTGGATTCCAAAACGCGTTGCAAAAGTACGTTATCAGAGCCATCGTTCGCTACCGTTGATCAATAGAAATGCTTGTTAATGGCGATATTTTTAATCTTCCCTATTGCTTTGGATTTCCTGATGGGTAATATAGATTTTTATCCAAGAAGCTTCGAATTCGTTATAAATTTTAATGTGCAGTGACTCTAAGAATGACTAGATTTGTTTTGGAACCGACTGATATTTTTTTCTAGGCTTTGTCTTAATAAAGCCCGAAATAAATTCGCTTCCAACACACACAGACACAAAAACCCATTGAAATCCTTAGTACAATTTGGATTCTATCCTGTACAAGCTTGAACACAATGTGAACAGGACTAATTTGATCGCGTTTTAATCTAACTATCTTTAAGAAAAACAGTTGGGGACTTTTTGTCCTTAATTCACCCCAAACGACTGCTTAATCCTAGAATAAGAAACAGTTACAAAAGATTTCTTATTCTTTATATTCAAGGCGGCGTTTGAGAGGCGCAGCCTGACCGGCATTGTTTAAAAGTACTTAATTCTTGATGCTCTGAACTGTTATTTCAAAACTCATTTTGCAAATGAGCTCGTATCAAGACTACTGATCGATCGCTGTAGTCAAAACTGAACAGAGAGTTATCTCAACATGTGTAGATTAATAGATGGGTCCCATTGTCTTTTTCTATAGCATCGCTGTATGGGTTTTTCAAAGCTAAATACTTAAGCAATAGAAAGGCTTTCAATTAATATCACGACATCAACCTTCTGACCTTGATAAAGGGTCTTACTAAGCGACGGTTAGGTTCTAAGCGATTTCATTCCCCCGATGAAGTTTTGTCATGATTTCCAAGATTTGGACATAAGATTGACCTCAAGGAATTGTTTGGAAATATTGCCTTAGAAAGCCTTAATAGGATTCCGAAGTGACAAGAGCTACCAGGAATATAGATCAGAATGCCTTGACATTCACTTAGTGAGCCCAACTCTTTCAGCTTTGTATCATTACACCAACTTATGCTTAATCGTGGGAAGAAAAAAGCGACGCTGTTGGAGCCCGTTGAGTTCTGTCTCCATTGTTTTCACGTCACCGCGAAATATTAATTCCTAAACAACGCATTCTTCCAGTAGCTCTTTCGCAGGTGTTTAATAAAAAACGGCATGGCTACTAAAATACTGGGATAATGCCACGAAAACAAAGGGTCGGTTCCCTCATCTTGGGTGAGATATTTCGTTCAAGTAATGTCATTCAGTTGTTCCGCACTCCCAAGTGTTAAATCTCGTGGGAAAATTAAGATCGAAGCTGTCCTTTGATTCTCTATTGAGAGATTGATTATTGAGGGTTTTATAAATGGTATTAAGATAGGTAGATAGACAAAGCCTTCGACGAGACAAAGGGCAAGTGGTATATAGATACACAGAGAATAACAAAAACTCGATGGATAGCTTGTAAAATATCTTGAAGGTACCTGTTATGGCTGTGAAAGATTTCGAAATTTTTTATTAAAAAAGCCCCCCTACGTCTAGCTTCCGATTGATACTATTCCTGACCAACACCACACAAAAACTTTTTTAAACTTGTTCAAACATGTTTTCAAGATGGTGGCTTTGAATTCGTAAATGACAAGCTGTTTAGGGCCAGAATAAACGGTTTTGTACTGCGGTGAAAAATCCTTTTGAAAAGACACTTAATACGTTAGCTTGGTTGCTACTTAAGGATATTGGATTGTGGGAATCTACGAGATCGTTGTCGAACAATGGAACTTTGAGAATGCCTAACGATGAACCATAGGCTTCCGGCTCATTTTTCCTCGCGTTTCTCTCTCCCTTCTTTGATTACTACATACAATTCATGTTTGTTTGTATTTTTTTTTCAAATGAATACGAAAGCTCTGCAAGACCTGGTTTTGTTGTTGTTTTTAGATAGTTCTGATTACGTACCTACCTACCCACCTACCCACCTACCCACCTACCTACCTACCTGCCTACCTGCCTGCCTGCCTACCTACCCACCTACCCACCTACCTACCTACCTACCTACCTACCTATCCCACCTATCCCACCTATCCCACCTATCCCACCTATCCCACCTATCCCACCTATCCCACCTATCCCACCTA
>WUAP02054449.1:0-18124 GCA_015163945.2 Stichodactyla helianthus
TATTATTATTATTATTATTATTATTATTAATTGTACTGTAATTATAAGTAAACGATTATGACAATAAATTTCTAATTAAGCTCTAATACTAATTACTGATTAGATACGCGCCATTTTCTCACCGGTTTTACAAGACATGCGCAGAGTACAGTTTTCTCTAGGATGTCACGTGATGGGAGATATAAGAAATGGCGTCAAACTTACACTCGGGCGTTGGTCTGACCACGTGGTCCAAGATCCAAATAGATGATGTAGTCGAACAAAGATTTTAAACGGTGGAAAAATTTTCAACAAGTTCGATAATATTAAAACTTGTCTAGCCTTGTGTTCGTGCTGTAATCCAGAAACAGACGTTCCCACTAATGTGAAATCGATCTTCATCAGTCAATATCAGTGAATGATAACATCCGAGTAGGATACTGTATAGACCCTATGCAAAAAGGCGTCAATAAGAAATACCGCTTTCCGCTCTGCTGCTAAATTCATATCTGCCAGCATTCGAATAGCTTGCTATAATTAGTAAATAAGTGAAATTTGAGTGCTCTAGCGTTAGTACCTGGGAAGTTACAGCGATTTAGAATTAAAAGTATTTGTATGTGAAACACAGCAAAGGACTGACTAGCCTAGTTTTATGTTTTTTGGCACATTTGAAATGCTCATAACTCTGCAACGATTTGTTATGTTCGTACTCCGCACATTTACTAGTTCACTGATGGTCTTTCATGTGAAGACAAAATATTTTCTCAATTCGTCAAGCTTTTGGTTTATGTAAATTAGCAGCGGCCATAGTATTGCATAAGGTCTACGTCTAACTTTGACCGTTTATATAGCCTTAAGGTCAGCATATTCATCAGCAAAGCAGCCGTATCTAGCAATGATACTCTGTACTCTGATACTCTCCTGCGGCTCGAGCTTGTATATCAGATACAGCATTGCCACTCGTATATATTACGTTTATTGACTGTAGTGCGGAATAAAAAGCAAGTAGATTGAAATATAAAATAAACGAGAAGTAGATGAAATTAGAGGGATAAATGGGAAGGAAAATCTAGAAAAAAATGAAACACATAATAATAAAATAATGTAAAAAGTAGACGAAAGAATGACCGGTAAATGAGAAACGGTAAAAAGAAAGGTGGTTATGTGGGATCGCGAAAAAGGCGAGCAGCGAAAGAGAAAGTGACTGTGTGTAACAGCTAGCCCAGAGCAGGTAACAAAAACTAGATTTGAAACCATAGTTGGCGATTCGAACATAGCTGTATTGACCTGTTAATTTTTCATGTAATGACAGATCAAGGGACCGATCAGAAAAACAACCGCGGCAAGATAAAAAAACACAGAGACTGCAATGACTTGGCCGAATGATTCCCATATATCAGTACTTTAGCTGTGAATAGATATTGGCTATCAATCTACATGTTGCGCTAAGTGCCTCAAGGAAAGAATTTTAATGAGTTTTAAAATTAAGCATTGTGAAGCAGTCAGAGTGAAAATCTGCGATAGCCATTTGATGATAACGATCCGACATGACAGCTTTTTCTTTGAAAAAAGAAATAAGAGGATCAATTATATATCATTCTTCAGTAAGTAGCTTGTCTTCGCTTAGACTTGGCTGGTGCGGATGTTAGTGAAATTCCCCGGTGAAATTCTTTCAGCGGATTTTAGGTTTCGTTTTAAGGACACGTTTTGAAACAGTAACGATGTCCTAGGGGCTTTGATTTATTATGGCGTGTGTGTGGGGGGGGGGGGAGGGTCGGCAAAATTTTGAGCCTTGGCTACCAAACATTTTATAATACCTCTATGGAGAGTAAAAATTTCATAACCCCCATACAACTTCCAACAGTTCAGTCATACTTTCAGCCTCACACCTCTGCAACTTAATAACCCCTCTACAAGATTTCTCAAGATGAAGTAATGCCCCCCCCCCCCCACCACGCCATAATAATGAAAGCCCGAGCCCTCCTTATCTTGTTACATAAACAGTGCTTTCAGCGATTGAAAAAGAAATGCAAATTTTACGTATAGTGATTACTCGAACTTTAGGCACGAATGCAGCTCATAAGTAACCAAAAAGAAAACGACCGAAGTCTGGTAGCGCCAACAAACAAAATCGCATTACAAATGAATTGAACAGCGTTGTAGACAACTTGTCCTCGAGGGTACTCAAACCACAGGTATCCCAACATAATTTCTCCAGCTTTGCTAGTGCACTATAACCTTATCGAACACCAACAAAAATAAAATTTTGAACTCATGAAATGAAACTAAATGGCCCTTATCTATTCTCGGTTACATGGCAATAAATAAACATTCAAATGTTAGCAATGTCTGCCTGTCGAATATAATTTTTCATTACTAATACTAAAATGTTACAGAAAAACAGAAAATATTCTCAAGAATAGCAACAGCAGTATGTTTATCAATATTAAAGACACCGATAGAGCATATTTTTAGTTCGTCAAGAACCTTCCATGATTCTATCTGCTTCCTTTCATTTAAATGTTTCCATGACAACCGACTAAAACAGACACTGTATTTTTAGTTTCCAAGGTCAGTCAAACAGCTACTTTGCATTTTTTAAAATTTTTTTGCCTTTCTCATTTTATTTATCTTTATTATTACTACTACTGTTTTACATAAAATATCAATATCATTTCACTATATTGTCGCTGCTGCTGCTGCTGCTGTTTTTGCCTCCATTAATACTACGTTCACTTTTTAGGCCCAGTTTATTTTATTATCTACCTTTATTTGCTCAATTTTATCTGGTACATCTCAAAATTACTTTTTTCTATCCGTCATGTATATTTGAAAAGGCTATAGGATCTTGGTTTACTTTATTAGCGTGATCTCCTGCTATGATGTCGACCACATTATCACTTTCCTGTTGTAGAACAACCAATCATGTATCAGCCCCGTTTCATTAACCAAAACAATTTGATCAAATTGGGTATAAAAGTTATTTTCTGTATGAAGAACTCACCAAATATTTGGGGGGGAAAGAAGGAAAAGTTCCGATATTGAGGGATTGAGTGATTTTATGTTGTTTATTTATTTATTAGGTTTTCATAAAATTGGAAGTCTAAAAGGGATTTCTATGAACCACTTTAAATTTTTCTTGGTATGAACTTCAAAGCTGTTTTATTTAGCGTAACGTTGCAGTGTGCTTTTGTTGGTGTTGAACCGCGGTCCTGTAACATTTGGACATCATTTTCATTTGTTGCTATAGAAACCTCGATGTTCTAATTATAGATTCATAGTGCAAGTTTAGTGTCAGTTGGTGTTGTGGCTTGTGCCTGCTTGAATATGTTCGTCGATATATATCGTATTTGTTAACAGCCGTTTACCTACGCGTGACCTTTTCAGGTTTACACTTGTTCTGCTTTTGTGCCTCTGTCCTTTACGGCAAACGGAGCCACAGAAGGCGATCGTGTTAAAGGCAAACGGTACGATCGTGTTAAAGTGTTTCTTACATTCAATTGGAGTTTCAAGCGTCAGAAACAAGTTTCTGCTTTCCCAGCAGGCTAAAGTTTTCTGTTCAACAACACACTGGAGTTTATAACCTAAACCTCTCAACACAAACTACGAAGGATCCTCGTCGCTACTCTGCAAGCCGTTTAAGTGTTTGGCGGGAAAAAATCGCGAATGATCTTTGGACGGGAAGTACGCGTCAACGTGTAGAATTTATGAGACTATGTAAGGTCTTTTAAACAAGGTTTTGTCTCTGTTTGGAAATCGTACAAGTTGAATCAGGCATCCATTAGGACGGGAACTTCTTCTCCACCATGAAGTACGTGATGGAAGACGATATTCGCTAGCAAACGTAATAGGCTTTGGGAGCATTTGTACCATGGGTTGTGGGTCATCGAACGTCAATGAAACGAAAAAAGATTTCGATAATTCAACCTTTACCACGTCCTCGAAATCACAAACAAGTAAGATTTCAAATGCAGTTAGTTATCATGTATTGTTACTTTTAATGCACGTTCGTGTACCGTAACATTAGACGCTGAAAAAGATGGAGTACAACAAGACGTCTGTATGGTTAGCATGTTTACCGAAAATATATATAGACAATAACAACATTTGATTTGATTTTGCAGCTCTACGTTCAGCTATCTTGATTCAAAACTGGTTTCGCCGCTATCGAGCGAGACTAGAAGCCCGTCGGCGATGTACGTGGAAGATTTTCCAAAGCATCGAATATGCCGGCGAACAAGATCAGCTCAAGGTACGTGACAGTAATATTGGAAATGTTATAACCTTTGCGATGTTTATATTCCGGCACCAACCGAGCTTATCCCGGAAACAGCCTTCTTTAACATTTTGTATTAAGGCAGAGAATATGAAGGATGAACTCTATTCAACTTCTAATTATAAGACTATTCTATCATCAATGAATTCTTTTTTGAAGCACGAGTTTTTTGTTCGATAATGCCTATTTTTCCTAGTAACTATTATTCATAATAGTAAAAGATTTTATTTGAAGCGAGCTTCGTTCTTTTACTGTGCTATACAAAGATTTAAGATCAAGAAAACTTTAGTCTAATTTCATTTTTAAAGACAAAAATGTTAGAGAATGAATTTCGTACATTAATAGCCAAGAGATTTGTTGTCGGTACTAAATTCATGAAAACAAAGCAAGAGATACTTTTTCACACATTCGAGTAATATGAAAAAACAATAAGTATGTATTTATTTGGTTGCTAACGACTATGACAGGCTAGAAAAGTCGATAAGAACAGCGGCACTCTATTCTAATGATGATAGCCAGCTAAGTGGAGCTCTAATGATATTCACGAAAAGAAACGTATTAATTAGGAATTATTTGTTGACGTTGGTTGTGTAAAATGCGAACGTGTGTGCACGTTCTGTCCATAGCAACGTCAAACTTTCTTTTATTTATTTACTTTCTGAGATTTCCAATTACTAAATTGAAGATACTTCCGAATGATTTTTCAATATTTTGTTTCTATTTGCACGCATTAATCGAATTGTCTCGCTTAAATTACTTTACAGGGGTTTTAGCGTTAAACATTTTACTAAAGTTGTTTAATTTTAGATCAGACTAGCACTGTAAACTGTTCATTTTGTCAGCTTGTCGTATGAAGAGTTGGATATTTCACCGTGCTTAAGCGGATAACTGTTCCAGTCTAGTTACCATTTGTTATTACGACAATAAATTCATTTAGTACTTTTACCCATCTGCAAATTTCGGAAAAAAAGAAACAGTTTATGATGTAACTTAGATATAGTAAGCAAGATTGAAAATGTTTGCACATGAAAAATAGGATATTTGTAAACTTACGTTAAGGAGTCCTTTTTATATTGCATTATACTTTATTTTCTTTCTTCCAGTTATTTTCTTTCTATTTTGTTTTATTTTTTTAAATTCTTGGTGTCAAACCCTTTGAAGTATTTGTGCTAGAGCTAAAGTACAATTTAATGCTCTAACGTCAATGTTATGCACCCATGCTTTGTTTTCTCTTGATAAAATGAGACATTTTAATTCAGCCAACATTGACAAAATATGTCTGTTGAAGGTATAAATTGCAGTGCTTGTGTTATGGAATGTCCTGGAGAAAGAATCACATTAGGAGGGGGGTATAGGTGGGAGGTAAATATCAAACACATCTTTTGGAGTATAGACCCTATGAAAATTTGCATAAATCAAAAGTTTAATGAATTGGGAAAATATTTTGTCTTCACATGAAAGACCATCAGTGAATTAGTAAATGTACACAGTTTCAAAGCATAATGATAAACCACTGCAGAGTTATTAACATTTAAAATGTGCCAAAAACATCATTGAAATAAGGCTTGTCTGGCCTTGCCTGTGTTTCACAAATCCTTCTAAATTTAAATCACTGTAACTTCCCAGGTATTTATGCTAGGACCATGGAAGTTTGCTTATTTACTAATCTTAGCATGCTCTTTTGAATGATGGCCATTATAACTTTACCAGCTGAGTGTAAAGTGGCATTCCCTATTCATGGCTTTTTTTATAGGATCTATGGATATTTTCTAGAACTAGAGGACAAACAACAGGATCAAAAAGTAACAATAATAAAGATCACTTCTTGATCTCTTTCTTTGCAGCTGGTTTCATATCAATGTATCAGGTTTTTATGTGGTAACTTTTAACTCAAGAACTATGAATAGTGTAGAGATTGACATTAATTCATAAATGCATCAATGCTCTAAAAATATTTCCTGAATAGAAACACTTTTCTCAAGAAACTCTATTCTTAAAATACTGATCTTCCCAATAACCAGTATAGTATCAAATGTCTGTTGATTGATGGATTGATTAGAACTCTAAGAGGAAAAGCACTTGGAAATGTCTAAATGTATTAATTATGGTCCCAGTAATAGAAGTTTATTTCACTTTAGTACTTTAGTACTTAATAGCAACAATTATTATGGTAATGAATATCATAAATATTCAGAATAAATAGACCAAATCCACTTGGACGTAATGCTTTCCCATTTCAAATCCTTTGAGAACATGATTCTTTGTTTCAAGCTCATCCATATTAACAACTCTTCTCAAGTGCTACCAAGAAACAAAGAAGCATTACCCAAGGAAATGACACATGGTCTGAAATGGGAAAACAGATAAGTGGATTTGGTCCATTGAGATTGGTATTACACTATCTTTTTCTTCCTTTTTTCATTCATTCATTCATTCATTCTTTCTTTCTTTGAGTCATCTATTCATTTATTCATTCATTTATTCCTTCTTTCTTCTTTCCTTTTTGTCTTTTCTTTCTTTCTGCCATCCTTTTATCCAATACATGCTGAGGATTATAGTAATAATTATAGAAAAAATGGAAGCAAATAGATGAAAGTCATTTGATTCAGTTTACAGGGCTCAAAATAGTGGTCTGCCAATTGCAAAAACTTTACTACTGGCAAGCAAAAACATTTCTGAACTGTCAAAAGAAAAAGAAAATGGCAGGGTAAATTTTGCTCCAAAAATTATTTGTTCTGCCAAAGATAAAAAACTGTCTAATCATTTTTATTTTCTATTTCAAGTCTTGGCTTAGCAAAATAATTAGTTTTAGCCTGTACTTTCTGCAGCTATTAGACCCTTGCCATTTCTCATCCAGATAAAAGCCTCTCAACTATGTGTGTATAACTCTAATGGTTCATAAGCCCAGGACTTTATCACTGGGACACTATGGGCATTAGATCTTTTAGATAATTCCTAGTTTAGAGACAAAAACTCATAAAGTGTGTTATAAGTGGGAATGGCCACCATTAAAGCTAAATAGAAAGAATATTTTAAAAAATTGCTGGTAAATTGGTTAGTTTAGTGAGAAACGTCCTGTTTAAAATCCTCTACCAGAATGATGTCATTGTTTGTAGGCTCTTTTTATTAAATTTCACAGATATAGCAAAAAAACATAGTTTTATATCATATTTAACAATGGGACACAAAATCACTCCATTGACCATCCAGTTAATATAATTTCAAGCTTATTGATTCCAGTGAGGGGGGAGGCTAGTTACCCAGTCAACCCCCCCTGGATCTGCCTCTGTACCCATACATTACCACAGATATATGGCCCTTGTACTATACATAGCTAATTACATTGCTGGATTCAAATATATATATATACCACATGTAAAGAGCTGGCATACTATTATTGTAGTGTATAAATTCCACAGTCTCTGCATCATGGAGTTCCACTATGACTTCTTTCATCCTCCACATCTCCTAGTATGTTTATATTATGGTATATATGCACAACATGCATAGAGCTCTTTTGCGTTTCTTGATTTTTATTGGAGTAAGATTAACTAGATGGTGTGACTTTAAGATGATATCATGGATTGCTGCCTATGTCTGTATACCTAAGCTAAGAGTGGCTTTGAATTAAGGTTCTGGATAAAACCTTGATGTTAATGATAATGACACTGGTGATAGTGATGTTAATGATGATGATGGTGATGGTGTTGATAGTAACTGATGGTGATGACGGTGATGATGTTAAAGATGGTGGTGGTAATGATGGTGATGGTGATGGTGTTGATGGTAACTGATGGTGATGATGTTAAAGATGGTGGTGGTAATGATGGTGATAGTGATGGTGTTTATGGTAATTGATGGTGATGATGTTAAAGATGGTGGTGGTAATGATGGTGATGGTGATGGTGATGGTGATGGTGATGGTGGTGGTGATGGTGGTGGTGATGGTGGTGGTGATGGTGGTGGTGATGGTGGTGGTGGTGATGGTGGTGGTGGTAATGATGATGATGGTAATGATGATGATGGTGATGATGGTGATGGTGATGGTAATGATGATGATGGTGATGGTGGTGATGGTGATGGTGATGGTGATGGTGATGGTGGTGATGGTTTTCTTGGTGGTGGTAATGGTGATGGTGTTGATGGTGGTGGTAATGATGATGATGGTATTTTTAATATCATTGATGATGATCATAATGATGATGATATTAAGCAGAACTTGGTGGATAGGGCCTTACCATAAAGGATTTTAGTTGATATAATGATCATCTTTAGGGATCTTAGGTTCTTGGCCTTGGTTGTCCAATGCTGAATTTTTTCGTTATCTTTTAATGCCAAAGATAAAAATACCTTAATTGTGCTAAATCAATAATCAAGAAAATGTTTTTAAAGCACTGTTTTGGTATAATGAACTTATCTTTTTCACTGTTTTCAATAGTTATTGTTATCATTATCATCTCGGCTTTCCGGCAGGGTTTATTGTCATCACTTTAATCTTATTCTTTATCTGAAACAGATGTTTCCTTTCAACTTTGTGGGTGTACAATATGTCTTATCCTTTTTCTTCTGCTTCACGCCCACCAGCTCCCTAAAATCCTAAAATCGTTTCTCAATCTAGAGGCTCAATTTTAGTATTTTCCTTGAAACGTTTGTATGCGGTATATTCTCGCTTGTTTGCGTTTCACTCCACATTTTGGGGGCAAATTATAGCTTAAGCATTATAGAACGCTTTTATAAATTGGAATGATTTTTCCATCACATGGTTTTTAGCCAATCAGGGCACACGTTATATCTTATTTAGAGTGATTGTAATAAACCCGTGTAACAAAATCTAATAGTCAACTCCCAACAAAAGAAAACAATATAATTGTCTCTTAACCTCTGTTAGTCTGTTACATCGATCTATTTCATGGGTTTATTTGCAGTAACTCTATTTTATAAATTGTATTCAATGCAAGTTCAGCAGTAGGGTGTGTCTTTTTACACAGGCGTTAACATTCGAATGAGTATTTTTCTTATGTTGAGGGTAATATCTATTATGAGACTAATTATACACTGATAATTGACGGCAGTAAAACACACGATTTTCACATGGAAGCGAAAATGATTCGATCCTATGCCGCATTTTTGTTGGTAACACTTGAAAGTAAAGTCGGGCATCTAAGAGAACTGACTGCGCTGTTATTATGAAACTGGCCTTGTATCATCTGCATTTCTGTTTACTCATAGAAACGGTTGGAGAGAATTTATGCAGGACTCTCAAAAGAATGTAAACGCTCTGGTGTAACTTGTTTTGATTAGAAGATCTGCAGATGAATCACTGACTTAGCGTGCAAGCCACAACAGACGCTCTACAAGTCGATCTCTCTTATTCGGAAATTTTTTAAAAACAAGGAACTTTTTACACATATTGGAAGACCTTTTTAAGTGAAAGACTACAATAAATAACATACATCGGGAAAATCCAAAAATGCGATTTAAAAAAGAGAGCAATTATACACCGCCAAACAAGTTGTTTCATTAACGTTTTACCCCACGTTTTTTTTTTTTTTTTTTTTTTTTTTTTTTACCGTGACACATTACAATAGGAAACTCATTGTATGCTTGCAAATTCTACAACTTCTAAACAAAAGATAGTTGAAAGCCTTTAGCCTTTAGGCTTTTTTCAGCGACAACGTTAATTGAAATAGCTATATATATATATTTGCCTATAATATTTCTTTCCTCGTTTCACTAGCTGTTTTAGATTACTGCAGAATGATATAACTGTGGTTTTGTACTTTTACCTAATTTATAGGCATAGAATAAGGAACTGATCATTGGTGATAGTAAGACAGGTAGATGTGGAGAAGCCCCCTCCCCCCTCCCCACTTCCCCCAAGAAAATGTGTTTTTAGGCGTGCACCCTTTTTGTAACAGTGAAAAGCGGAAATACTTACAGCATAGCCATATAGCTCAAATCATTGACGTTCCACCCAATATAAAATTTTTAAGAAATGTTGGGAACAAATTCTTGTTCTCACTGTTTTGAATTGGGCAGAATCGTAAGTAAAAACGCGTTGCACTGAAATACAAATTATTAGACTAATTCCATTGTTTTTCATTAACTTATTGACGAGTTCTTGGCGGAAGGTCGGAAGTTCAAGTCGTACTTTGGAAAGTTCACAACGAACTTCGTTGGCTAATTTCGAAGACCTATTCCAGCGTAAATTCGGTAGTTCGTTAATTAGTCTTTTTTGCAAACGGTACTTCGGAGCCCAATAGTGTCAAAAGTTATATGAAGCGCACTGTATAATTGGGTTTGTCTATCAACTACTGGTCCCCTAGTGTCGTTTTTCCCTTCTTCTTTAATGTAACCACCTGTAATCTCATGCCAACTTTTCTATTACATTTCTTTTCAGCTGTTTAATTTCTTCAGTGATATGATGACACATGTTCAACAAGACAGTAACATAGGTAAGTGATATTTGAGTTTTTAACGCTAAAATCTCTTCACAAAGATGTGTAAATATTTTTTCTTTCAAAACGATACGCAAGCCTAAAATGTAAACGAATTGGAGCGTCTGCTTTCCACCCTGAGTTGTCTGGTCCCAAGTGCCCAAGTAAATTCATTGATGTTATCAGTTATGTACACATTTCAACACAAAAAACGATTTCTTCTTATCAAAACCTCGTGTCCATTCATACCGGAATTATTATAATCTATAATCTAAGGATCTAAAAAGATCGATAAAGGAAAAAATAGACAGAAGCGATGCTTTGCACATTTTTCCGTGGTCTGTTTTGAAAATCTCCAATAGCAAAGGTGGTTAATTATTACGGCTTTTTTCGTTTTTTTTGTTTTTTGTTTTTTTTGTTTTTTTAAAAATAATTTATTAATTATCATAAAATAACTACTAAGAATCTCGCTTTCTGATTGGCCAAGGAGCGTGCTTTATGAGAGCACACAGCACGCACGTTTGCACCTTTGTATTTTGTAAAAGAAGTAAAAAAACTCGCTATGCTTTGTGCAGTTATAAAGCACTTGGGTATGGGCAGAACACGAGAGGTGTTGGAGCACGAGGCGTTGTTTTTTAATGACGGTGTATAATATAAGAATTTCCTTGACGGCGTAGTTCACAAGTCTTCCAGTAATGTACTTTGGAATCACAAGTGAGTAGAGGACTTCAGTTTTATGGAACGGAATACCCCATGGGCAGCCATCCGGCGGCTTACAATCATGGACGGACTATTAGCGACTATTAGTTTATTTCGTTACTTAGGTTTTATGTGTCATGCCTCCATTAGGCCAAAGTGAGTACACAGCCAGAAGTCAAATCGTCCACATAAAGTAAAATAAATACATATAATGTTATAGTAGTCGGTTCGGTTTTATTAGAGGTGTGGCATGATAGTTTGAACAATAAACACAAGCTAAAAGCTATCAAATGATGACTAAAAGCAATCATAACATTGTAATTATTTAACTAAAGATGGCAGATGCTGCCGAAACATGTTCAAATCTTTGAAAAACGTCGTGTTTTGTCTTTAAAATTCTCGATCAAATGATATTCTGATTTTTTGCGCATTTTCCTTTGCTTGAGTGAAAACTCGTAGTCAGAACTAGCGTTTGGTGTACGGGAGCCGATGTAGCCGAGCATAGCAGGATAATATTGTACATTCATTTAGTTGGCCTAATGCTGGCATGTTTTTTATTATAGCAGATAGTAGATCAAGTGTAATAACAGAAGCACTGAACAGAGAACGTCCTTCCACAAGTAAGTACTCCCTCTTTACCTCATCCTTCACTATTTGTGTCGGGAATAGACCTAATTCGCTTGGGCGTATTTGTTTTCCCAATACAGGTCACGTGGCATTCCTTTGCAAGCATAAGCGCAAGCAACATACGCAGACTCAGTATTGTACTGCTCATTAGCAGTGCTTGTCTTTTCTCACACCTCGGTGATAAATGCACTACTGAGTCTGCGTATGTTGCTTGCGCTTATGCTTGCGTCGCTAGTGAGAACCAGGCTTAACGCTTGAGAAGATAGATTAATATGGATAAACCTCAAACAAAGAATCGTATTCCCAAGAGGTCTGTATTGGGAAAACACTACGCCCAAGCGAATTAGGTCTATTCTTTTTTAAATGCCTATTAAGTGGCTTATTATACTGGTTTAGGGCTCAAAGTAGATAAATAAATAAATAAATAAATAAACCTATGTAGCCAGGCATCAGGGACGAAAAAAATAAACAAAATTCTGAAGAAATACACTCAAGTTTTAGCTTCTACGTCCCTCCTTCGCTGTATTTATATCGACCGTCTAAACTCCCGCCCCACTAACATGCACAGTAACAACGGCTGCGTTGGTAATAGTTCGGGCATATTTTTAAGAATCTATTTGGTCGAAAATTTGTTAAAATGAAGCAGCATTTTATCACTTGGTCTTGTGTCATGCAGATTTTATTTCTTCGACTCTAGAGGTTTTGTTTCCCTTGAGTAATCTTACGATGCGATGTCTCAAGTGGTAAAGGGTTACTGCAGATTCGTAGCCGTACTGTAGCTGTACCGTACTTTACCGTAACCGTAACTACGCGTTGTGATTGAATGATTCACCCGAAAACAATGGCAAGCCATTTTAGTGTTACTGCATACGGTACCGTGTACGTGCTGGAAGTCAGTACCGTATATTTCCCCTCATACGATAACCATTCTTACGGAAAGCTATTTCAGTGTTACTGCATGTCGCACCATGTACGTGCTGTAACTGAATCAGGAAAGCCTCTCTATTTCCAGAATGTACCATGGTGTTCTGTACCTAACATGTTTTTACAAGTCGACTTCTGGGTTTACATATAGGTTAAGGTGATTAAATGAACTCCTAAACTATTTGGTATGTCCTTATGTATAGGTATTGCATTCAGTCACGTACTCGGGCCTGCGGTCAAAAACGTGTCATAACCCAACAGTCCTCAGTCAGCAGGCATTATTTACTCAACATTAAACCTCTTACAAAATATCCTAGGTGTAGTACGTACTGCTCTCTGGAAAGTTATTTTGTTATTGTCTCTTTTATCGCTTGGGGACTCCGCTCTTGTTTATGAGATAAATGGTGGAATTTGGAGTTACTTAGGGGTACATGAATTCTAGTGACCCCATTCTGATGACACATTTTTTAAATCCTACTCTACATGCACTCTTGTCCTTGGTAGATCCCCTCACATTTTTTTAGCATTCTTTGCGTTTTCGCTTTCCTCGAATTCCAACAACCGTTATCTCAGTCAAGATATGTGTTCAGTTCCTTATTCTTTCCATCTGTCTATATTGTTTATGCCCCCTTAAAGATCTTCTTAATCTTTTGCTCCGAATTAACTTACTCAAAATCGGCTTGATTACATATTACGAAATTAGAACCAGGCTGCAGAAGTCAAACTTGTACAGTATACACTTATTTCAAAAAAAACGTTGTCGCGGCATTGACAATTGACAATAGGAGACCGCAAGGGATGTTGGTAAATTAAACTTGAATTGATTTATTCACATGAAACACATTCTTACAGACACATATTCAACTGCAGAACTGAGGACAGCGTTGAAAGTTGTAACGCGGTATCAAGTGAAACCTTGAATAAATGAATTACAATTAAAAGTACCGACGTTCCCTGCAGTCTCCTATTGTCAATTGTCAATTGTCAATAGATGCTGCGACAACACTTTTTGAAATAAGTGTATATCGTCTAAGCTATCTGTGCGTCTGTATGAGTCTATGGTCAAGGAGCAAAGCGCTGATTTTAAATTTCAATAAACGATGATGCCCTCTTTTTTATATCATCATCAAGTTTTGTTTGGCGCACATATCACTAACAGAATCCAACCAATTTAGTTCCGTATGTCTGTAACCAGTGTTTCAACGTGACTTTTCACACATAACGTAACAGTACTCTAGCATCTAACTGGTTTTTATTATAACAATAGAGTTAATGTTCGGCTCATTTTAGCCCGAGAACACCGCAAAACGGGCCACAATGCCAAATAAAGTTATTATAATTGGTATTTAATATGGTCAAGTCCGTACCGTGACCGTGCTTTATGTTTTTGGGCGCTAATCTGTTAAACCATTTATTGTTTATTTGTAATCACAGCTAAGTCAGCTACGTCAGAAAATTCCGATCCATTAGAAAGACTAACTGACCCAGAGGCAGTCCCTATACCGTCCAATTACAACGGCATCAAAGTGAAACTCCCACTAACTGCACAGACTGTCAATAAACTCATGAACCATTTGAAGATGAACAAACAGCTTCACGCCAAATACGTACTGCTGATCTTGAGAGAAGCAAGAGAAAAGTTCAAGGTCTTACCGAATGTTCAAAGAGCAACGACCAGTTTCGCCAAGCAAATCACGATATGTGGTAAGTCAGATGTAAAGTAATTCCAAATAGGTCGCCTTGGTAATAAGGAGTATTGCATAATGGGGAATGGCTTGAATCAGGGCCGTATCCAAAATTGCACAATAGGCCATTTCCGACTTCTCGAAAAAGATGCACGAAGACGAAGCTTCGCGCGAAATCACGCTTGGTGGCGTGAAACGACTGATCTGTTCTATTGTCACTGTTTTCTCTATTACCTGTTCGCGGCTTACTTTTAAGCAACAGATAAAGTCAAAGAAACTGTCAGTCGTTTCGAGCCATCAATTGTGACTTAACACGAAGCCTCGACTTCATGCATCATTTTCGAGAGCTCGGAAAGTGGCCCATTCCTTACAGGCTGTCTTAGTAATAATAAATATTACATAATGGGAAGTGGCTGGCATCGGGCGTATCCAGGATTGCACAATTGCAGATCACGGACATCCTACGACATCCCTGTTTAGCTAACCTTCTCAAAACCGATTTTGAGCGTGATCTAACTAAAACCAAATATCTAGCTGAAATCTTCAGTAAGTCCAGTTTCAATCTGTGGTTCACATAATGAAAAGACAACCTTTTATTCTACTGATTTCTTATTTTCGACCTTGAGGGGAACTTTCCATAAACACTATGAGCTTGTGATCTTTCACTACATATGAAAATATTGTATTCATGCAAAGAGCCACTCAAATTTGATTAAATGAGCCAAAACGAAATCCTTTATGGGTCGCTAGAAAGCAGTATAGTTTTTCTCCTTGCAAAGTGTTTTAGGAAGGTCAACACAGGCCTGGAGTTCAGGAAGCCAGCTAGGAATTTAGTACTACAACTGATCTAATTTACATTTTGGACAGGGGTGAGGCACTGATAGAGTGATTTTCGTAAATCCTTGAAACACACTTTAGCGTATTCAGCACTAATACACTTTATTACACTTTAAAGTTTTGGGTAATACACTACCGGCTGAAGGACAATGTAGATTGGCTGACAGAACAAAACCAACGGAAAATCAAACAAAAGGAGGCAATTTATCTTTTGTTTTTGATTGCTATTGTTTGCTTCGTTCTATTGTTTTGACGTCTTTTGTATTCTTATCTCAGCCAATCTACGGTGTCCTTCAGCCGGTAGTCAACGACACAAAGTTTTCGGTGTACCATGTATAACAGTATACGCAGCGCTCGTGGAGAAGTTTCGTATAGTCATTTCATCTGATATTTGAATTGTTTAAAAATTGGATTAAAATTTAACAAACTCAATTTAAAACTAATGAATGTACCAGATTAACTTCACTTTACGTTTTTTTTTTTTTTGTCTTTTAATCAATTAGAGTCTGAACTATGCACAGATACTAATACACTTTATTACACCCTATTACGTTTTTAAAATTACACTTTGCTTGACGGATTTATGAAAATCACTCAATATTGCAAATACATCAAAAGGATTTTTAAGATCTTGTTCGTTAACTCTTTCTGTCCATAGGTGATCTTCATGGGAAGCTTGACGATTTGTTTACGATATTTTCTAAGGTGAGTATGAAACTGTAATGTTAAATTAATTACACCATGAAAAACTTCTAGTTTTTAATTACTGTTCAATAATCTGTTTTATATCGTGAAACGATTCATTAAAAGCGTTTTGTTTTCTTTTTTCTTTGCAGAATGGTGTTCCTTCTTCAGATAATCCTTATATTTTTAACGGTGATCTTGTTGACCGTGGTCCAAGATCTATAGAAATTGTTATCATATTATTCGCATATTTTATTCTATATCCCAATGGTGTTTATATCAACCGAGGGAACCATGAAGATCACATTATGAACTTAAGGTATTTACAGTCAATAGGCCCCTTGCAGCACGTCGGAATGCAGCTGAATCTGGAGGGCAAGGCAATAGGTTTCTGGTTCTATGGAGTTGAGTTTCTTTTGTCTTGCCCTCCAAATTCAGCTGCATTCCGACGTGCTGCAGGGGCCTATTAGAACAGATTTCGTAGCTCGCAGCACGGTCGGTACCGTAAGCGTACCTTAGGCCTGTGATATTTTCTAGAATTTTGACGTGCCTCGCCATGTATTGACTGTGTCACGATCGTGTTCGTGCCGCGAGTTTTTCACAGTCATACGAAATCTACTCTATTATTTGAGTGTTGCATTTCAAGTTAGTTATGTCATCGTAGTTATAGAGTGGTTTTCGTTAACCCGTGAAAGTGTACTAATTAGAGTGAAATAAAGTGTAATAAAAAGAGGAGGAGTAGTCGTAGTTCCAGACTCTAGTAGTTATAGACTAGTCTTGTACGGACAGAAATACTTTTTGGTCAGCCAAGGACAAAATAGACGTGTTTTTATATTAGACTAATAAAGTGTATTAAAGTACATTACGCTAAAGTGTGTTTCACGGGTTGAATAAAAACCACTCTAATACGTATAACATATGTTTATCCTAGGTATGGTTTTATCAAAGAAGTTATGGAAAAATACAAAGAACATTCCAATAAAATTCTCAAACTACTGGAAGACATATTTGGTTGGTTGCCATTGGCAACAGTGGTAAATAACAAAATATTGGTGACGCATGGTGGTATATCGAATATTACAGACTTGGAGATAATCAACAAGATTGATAGACACAAGGTAAGCTTTTTCTTTTATATTTGTATATCGCGCAACTTTTAAGTAAACTTGAAATTAAGTAGTTGCCGTTTTTTTTTTTTTTTTTTTTTTTTAGTTTTTAGTTTTTGTTTTTTGACGAATTTGCATGAAATCTTTGGTACACACGGAGCTTTGGTCCAGGAGCGTACCCCATGAGCAAAACTGTTCGTGCGTACTTGCCTTAATTCGATAAACTGCACGCTTCCGCACGCTAATTAACCAATCAGAGTGCTCGTTATATCGCGGCTATGTTATAATGTAATGTCGAGCAATGAAGTATTTGGTATTCTGAATCAGGTTGCGACATGGTTATTACTCTAAGAGTATTGGTATCTCCAGTAAAGAAAGCTTCGAGAGCCTAGAAACAACTGAGTAAACTAGTGAATAATTTTGTATTCTATTGTAGTACGTGTCAATTCTGAAGCCTCCAGGTATGACTGGTAAACAAAAACCAAGCATGGCTCAACTGATGGAATGGAGACAGGTAAATGCACTTCAAGATAAATGTGCGCACACATTAGCGCGATTTTCGCATGAGTCAGAAACGTACGATACTGACATATAGCACGTACACTGTACGGTGCGCCATAACACTAAAATGGCTTCCCATTGTTTTCATGTGAATCGTCCAATCACCAAGTGTAGTTATGGCTACGGTAGAGTACGTTACTGCTACGGTACGGCTACGAATTTGCCGTGTCGTTTCCCACTCATACAAAATCCGCTCTATTCCAATCACAACGTGTAGTTACGGCTACGGTGGAGTACGGTACTGCTACAGTACGGCTACGAATTTGCCGTATCGTTTCCCACTCATACAAAATCCGCTCTATTCCAATC
>WUAP02054560.1:0-18116 GCA_015163945.2 Stichodactyla helianthus
TTAACCATTGTACATATTTGTATAATTTTATTTTGTAACATTTGTTATGTATTTTAACGAATGAAATAAAGACATATATTATTATTATGACATATTATTGGGGGAAAAGGTCAAGCTTACTGAATACTATTTTATTTATATATTGAATATTATTTTAGTTAGCGGTTGGAACTTTGCTGTTTGACGTCACGACAGAACGTGTCGCAAAAGTTCACATGCAGATGCAATGGACCACCAAAGAGCAGTAGGATACAAACTCAAATTCTATTGTTTTCAATTTTTAATCTGATTGGTTAACAAACTCAAGTGACTGCGGTTAGAGTAGAACCACAGTAAACCATTGAGCAGTGTTGGATGACTTTATCAAAAGATTCTTGAATTCTTGTTTTGTCAACCAATTGCAATATGGTGGTCAGAGATTTTGTCAGGGGATATACATGTACACTGAGAATCTCCATCAGCCACACCCATCCTTCACTTCAAGGGCTTGATACTCAGGTTAATGTTGTGCAGTTAAGTATCCAACTAGCCTGAGTTTTTTTCCTATTATAGAATCTTAGAGAAATATCCGGAAAGGTTTTAATTGACTCAGAACCAGAGGTATCTCCACCTCAGGTAAGAGAACATCTGACACAAATAAAAGTCATTCTTTTGAACTACTACAGAAATGATGAATATCTTTTGTTATTCAAACATAGGCTGGCTTGATAGATTTCTCTACAGTGGATGTGATCTTGATATCAAATTATCATTTCATGCAAGCTCTTCCTTACATCACAGAGGTATGGTTTGTTTTATATTCTCTTATACAAAACTAGCCTGCAATATTACATGTAGGCTAAAAGTTAGTAACTAAAAGGAGCTTGAGCTGGTAAGGTAGACAAAAATCAAATGCACCATATGGATTGAAACAAATTTGTGAATTTGTTTATATTTTCAAGAAATAAGATATTTGGTCGAGGATTGACTAAGCATTGACTTTGACCCTATGGTGAAAAAACGTAAACAAACTCACAATTTGTTTCATGCTCAGGTCGAGTAAAAATATGGTTTCAGGTGACACTGAAAACTTGAAATATATTGATGGATTTTGATCACAAGCCAACTAAAAAACAAAATGTCTTGAAGATTAAGATCTAATATTTGAAAAGATGCCAATTTCTGAAAATGTTGTTGCAGCCAAAAGCAACAAGCAACCAAGATGGCAAGGGTTTTCAGGATTTGTCGAGCAGTTCATCCATTCAAATGTGGTCATTTTACTCTTTATGGCAGTGCTTCCAAATAAATGTTTTGCCCAAAAACTCAGCTAAAACTAGCGATGGTTGCCTTGAAGTCCAAACTTCTCACTTCTTTATTTCTTCTGCTGGCTGTGACTAAGCTTATATACATTGATCGGCTGTTGTGTCAACTGTTTTGTAAGCATCGAAGCTACTAAAACACCCAAAACTCCAGTGAAGTCGACTTCATTGCAATAGGATTTACTTTGCTAGTCTTTACAGAAATATTCCACCAAGAAAAGATCAAATAACAAGGAGAAGATGCTGGATTTTTGGCACTTCCTAGCTTGCGCCTATCAAATTTGTAATGGGTTGCCTCTGGAATTGCTAACATCTTACTGAGTGAGTGAGTGAGTGAGTGACACATTTGCATATTCAGACCCCTCACAATAACTTGCTTCTATGCTTTGTGTATCCATGAGTTAAAAAGGATATATTACCATAATATTGATGTACAAAAAGAGTAAACACATATTAATTGCCCACTTTTCTGTTTTTAGTATTCAGGATTTGCTGGTAAAATCTATGCCACTGAACCTACAATCCAAATAGGAAGGTACATGTACTTGCAAGACTTTGAGAAGCCAAATTCAACTCATTCTGTTCATACTTTAAAAGCCTTTATATCTTGTGTCATGATAATTTAATGTGTTTTTGTAGAGATTTAATGCTTGAGCTGGTAAACTTTGCTGAACGGGTTCCAAAAGTCAGCAAAGGAAACATGTGGAAAGAAAATGATGTGTTAAGGTAATGTTAGTTTTGTAGATTGAAGGTAAACTGTATGTTACTCACTCTTCCATCCATGCATCCATCCACCTAGCCTTCCATCCATTCATCCAAGTTTCCATTCACCCACCCACCCACCCACCAAGCCAACCAATCTCTCCTCCTTCCATCCAACCACCCTGGCATTTATCCTTCCATCTATTTATTCATTCATTTATTTTCAAAAAAAATCTTTCATTTTAGATGTCTTCCATCTTCATTAAGTGACAGTGCCAAGTCATGGAGAACATTATATAGGTAAAAAAGCACACAAAAAAGGATGATCTTTAACTAAATGATAGAATGATAAGATTGATAAACATTTGCTTGGCACTGAAAATGTGGTAAAGTCCTTTGACTGTTTGAGAATATCAGTGATTTATTTACAGTAAACATGATGTCAAAGCCTGCATCTCTAAAATTCAGAGTGTTGGCTACAGTGAAAAGCTGGTAAGTAACTAGATTACTAAGTTTAGTAGTAGTCATCTCATCTTTTTTAGGCTGGACTTTCACTTTCTTAGGTTTTTTATCTATGAAATGATTTTTTATTTATGAAAACAGATTCATATATTATGCTTGATGAAAATTGTGGGATTGGCAAACTAAGTTTCAATGTTACCACAATTTTATTTTGTATTACAGGATCTTTTTGGTGTTCTTCGCCTTACTGCTCTTAGTTCTGGGTTTTGTTTGGGTAGCTGTAATTGGGTGGTTGAGTCAGATTATGAAAAGGTAATGTAATAAGTATCATCACTGTGACATGATAATAACTGAGCTGCATGCTCTCCGTTTTAAAGAACAGATGCATAGAGTTTGTGGGCAAGAACATGGAATGCTTTTGAATGATAAAAGATTTCATTTCCCTTGAGAGAAATGCATTATTTTGACCACAAAGAATTTGGCTGCCATGAAAATACTAGTACTTGATTGTAATATTGCTTTGAGTAAAAACAAACTAGTTTCAGATGATTAACTATGCTATTAATGCATTCAATATCACATTTTGCTCCCTGGGAGGAAGGTGGGTTTGCAGAAAGTTATTTTCAAAAGATATTTTCTAACATGCTTAACAATTACCCCACTTGGACATTTGGGTTGAATGATTGCACACCATAGGATAGAATTTGAGGCTGTGGGAACAACAAAACAATTGAATTTGTTTATTATTCTTTTGTTTTTCTGGAGCCTCAATCTAGATATCCCATATCCTATTAGGGCCTCTTGCCCTCATGCTACAAGCCAAGTGGTACACTCTGCTATCCCTCATGGGTTTGTAACTTGTAGCCCATTCAGGTTTCAGGTTGAGCTAATCAATAAATATGGCTAACCTTGATTCAAAATATTTTGTATGAATGTTTATCTCAATCTTGGCATTTTTTATTTTTAGATTTCCTATTTATCTTCCTCATCATCGTTTACAACACATCCCCTTCCACTAGATCAGACACCACTGAAAAACAGTGATGTAATTATTGCAACAGGACTCACCGAGGCACCCACGTCCAACCCTGATGCCATGTTGGGGGAATTCTGTACACACTTATGTAAGTTGGGCATTGTTTCCAGGGCTAAAAGTAACAGCTGGTCAGTTGCTAGTCATGATGACCAGGCAAAAATATTATTACCTGTAGCTCAGTCATACCTGACTTCCTCAATTTTACCACTAATGCAATCTAAGCTAATATAACTCAAAAGGCTGACTAGTCAACATGAATGGTAAGGCAAACATTTGATGGCTGGACAATAACTGATGACCAGCAATTAATTTTTTTCCCTGTGTTTGACTTTTCTCATAGGTGAATGATGAATGGATGGATGGATGGATGAGTGAGTGAATGAATGAATGGACAGAAACTGAAATCAAAATGATTGGTTATAAAACTCACTGTGAACATAGATTCATAGTTTATTCTATCTTTCTTTTTTTAGCTACTACTCTCAGAAATGGAGGAAATGTTTTGGTTCCTTGTTACCCTTCCGTAAGTAGCTACAGCTTGCATATATCCTTTAATTTCTATTCACTTTGTATCAACTGGGTCACTTGCTAAAACATTGTCCAGCTATCTGCTGGTAGAACATACAAAAAGTGAAAAAGCAACATATGAAAAAATTTATTTCTTGTTTTTCTTAACTCATGTTAGTGATGCATGTGGGACAACAATACAATGCAAGATTTTCTTATTTTCATGTCACCTGTCAGTATGCATCCACACTAATGCTCTAAGCACATGCTCAAGGGGTGAAAAACTGAGATTATGACTTGTAAAAATTGCTATAATATTTGATTAGCATTGATCTTATCAAGTACATGCAATTTTGATTAAAGTTCATATATACCTATTTCAAAAATCGTTGTTGCAGCTGAAGCCAACAGTCAACACTCCAAGACTGCAAAGGATTTCGGTATTTTTTTTTTTTCAAAATTAATTCATCTAGAGTATATTTTGGTTGCATTTGTTTGTGTTATATATTTCTGGCAAGCTGCAGTGGTAGTTCAGGTGGTAAACTGAATATTTTGGAAAATGCCAGTATTGCAAACATAATTTATGAGGAAAATTACCGAAATCCTTTGCGGCCTTGGAGTGTTGACTGTTGCTTCGGCTAGCGACAACGATTTTCATACCTCTTATTAACCGAGCGCAAGGGCACCAGTGCCATAAGTTATGGACCTCAAATTGACCAATGAGAGCATGTGAAATTACCTTGCCATATAATAAAAGTTCATATACCATCAAACTATATCCAAATTATTAAATATACCAGAAAATGGCACAGTCTTACAACATTTGGTCTCACTTTTTCATCACGTGAACATGAAAATCTTGATGCTTGTATACTGCCATTGACTTTAATAGCAACTAATGTGTGGATATGTTCATGCCACAGGGTGTCCTGTATGACTTGTTTGAGTGTCTGTATTCATACCTGGACAGTGCTAATCTGACATCAGTACCTATATATTTTATATCCCCTGTTGCTGACAGCTCTCTTGCATACTCCAATATCTATGCTGAGTGGTAAGAACTGAAAAGGGATGCCATGTGACTTTGAAAACCAAACAGAATAATGATTTTGTCTGTTCATTCAAACCATGCAGCACATTCATACCACTTACTGTGTAGGTTTTACTGGACATGCAGCCAGTCTGGCTGGACAAAACATTTTTGACAGAACAATGTTTCAATATGATAAAAGTCTCATGTCCCAGTCTGTTTTTGTAGCCTTGCTTTATATGTCTGTATTATTTTTCCTTTCAGGTTGTGCAACAGCAAACAAACTAAAGTTTATCTACCAGAACCTCCTTTCCCACATGCCGAGGTACCTCATGGAAATCAAATCCTCACTCAATAAAAAATTAATTGCTCCAAACAGTTTTCTGTTCATGGACAATATGTTAAATGACATGGCAGTATCTGGGGGGAGGGCATCCTAGGGTGTGTGTGTGGCTTCCCCATGTGTTCTGGGGAGGGGAGAGAGGAAATGACCCCCCCTCCCCCCAATGCCGTCCAATGATGGGAAATCCTTAACACACCCCTTAATGATATCAATGTGACACAGCATTAATTTTCATCTTTTCAACAGCTTGTTAAGATAGGACGGTTAAAACACTTTCCTAATTTACATGGTAAGCAAATGTTAAAAAGATATTTCTTCTTTAACATTATTTAAATGCCTCTAGTGTGGCCTGCTTTCAAAGCAACACTAGGAAAATTGTAAATGTTTGACATCCAGAAAACTGGAAGGTTTGTTTAAGTAATTTCAAATCTTTTATCAATGTAATTTTTAAAATGGGATAGACTTCCTGGAAAGGAAAAAAGGGAATAGGACAATCAGCCTGGTCATTTCCTATCTCATTAACCACTCCCATATTATTTTACAGATGGGTTTAGCAGCTCCTTTAAGACGCCTTGTATAGTATTCACTAGTCATCCATCTCTGAGGTTTGGAGATGCTGTTCACTTCATGGAGATGTGGGGCAAATCAGGAGCCAATACTGTTATTTTCACCGGTATATATTAATATTGCTTTTATTGTTTTTTCTTCTTTTCTTTTCCTCGGTTTTTGTCCTTTTCCTTCACCTCTCTTTCGTTTCCTTCCCTTTACGTCTCCCATCTTTTCTTCTCTTCTCTTTTCTCTCGTCTTGTCTCTTTAATTCTCTTCTCTTCGAGTTTTTTTTTTTTTCGCTTTGTTTTTTTATTTACCTAATGTTTACCTTTTGTTTTTAGAATCAGATTTTTCATATCTAGAAGCGCTTGCACCTTTCCAGCCTCTAGTAATGAAAGTAAGTTTTCAAACGCTTTGTCATATATATGATCTCTGTCTGGGCATGCTCTACCGTGTCCATCTAGCACAGATAAATTAGGAAACTTGGGCTAAACATTGTCAGCAAAGAAAATTCATTTGGTCAAGTGTGGACGGAAAATTTTTCGTTTTCGTTGCAAAATGTCTTTTTAAATTCATCCGAATTAGTTTAGTGTGACATAGACAAGACCTTAATTCTCTTTTGCAAATGTTACAGGCGTGTTATTGTCCAATCGATCCAAGACTCAATTTTGGACAAGCGAATAAACTCTTAAGGGAATTAAAGGTGAAGCAAATTTCAAATTACTACGTTCATTCTTAAAGATTTTCTTTTAGTTTTTGGCAAACAATTGAGTAGAAATTCTCAGAAACTGTTGGTCTACCTTTTCAGCCAGGATATATTGTCATTCCAGAAGTGTATACTCGAACCCCACCTCTGCTACCACACAGAACAGATTTAACAATACAGGATATGGTATGTTCATCATTATCACCGCTACATCAGCATTGAACAATCTGTGTGAAAGCTCGTTTGCATGGGCGATATTTTTTGTGCAATAAGCACTGCGATTTTCGCTGCGATGCAAAATCGCGCGTGTAAAATACCGGCGATTTTTTTTAATTCACGTCGCCGATGAATCGCCGTTGTTTCGAACATGTTCGAATTAAGGGCGAGTTTGCGGCGATTCGCATTCACTCAAATCGCCACTCATATTTACACGCGCGATTTTATTGCAGGTAGAATCGTATAGCATAATAGTAAATCGCGCGCTGATTGGTCGACAAGGGTGGTGATTTAGGGTGGAATCGGGGGGCTTTCGTTGACGATCGCATAGCATATGTACGTGTCAGCACACGCCATGTTTTTCCTCTCGAGATTTTCCTTATTAAAAAAATGCTATACGATTCAAGGTGCGATATCTGCTTTTCTCGTAAATTCAACGTGGAATTCCCTCGTCAGCCAATCAATTTACCTATAGAATGGCAGAAAAAAATCGCCCGTACGGGACTTAACAGCGCGACTACTATAACCCGGGCCACTCCAGAGTCTTTCAACCAATCACAGAGCGAGTCTCAAACAAAAGACTCCGAGGTTATCAATAAAATTAGCCAATCAGGTTTTACTGTTCCCACGGCTGTCAGACAGGACACGGACAGGATTCCAACTTTCTAATTCAGCCACATGAAAACAGTATAATCTGATTGGTTGGTAGATTTAATTGATAACTTCGGAATCCAGTTTGTGATTGGACAAAAATGTTATGTAGCTCCAGTTATAGAAGTCGCACTGTAATTGTTTTGTAGGACGTTTGCCTGATGTTGATAATTTTGATTTTACTAGGAATGTCAAGTATCAACCATCAACCATCTTGATGTCTTAACTTTACCGGTGTCAAGAGAATATGAAAAAGTAGTTCTTGATAATAAGGTATAGGAAGAAAATCCTGAGTGGCGGTATGGTTATTGTTTCATGGTACGTTTACGCCAAATTCATACCACGATTTCATACAGAAATCATTATGTCGCACTAAATAAAATGTCATCACTGTATTTATATGTACCTCTAACAACTGTTATGCCGTTTTCAAAAGTCTTTTAGAAGAAATCTATCGTATGCAAATTGGCGTAACCGTACCATGAAACACCTACCAGCGGTATCACTTCGACTACCCTGGGTATCATAGGCCCGAGAGGGGGCTGGGGAGGAGGCCTGCCCCAATCCTCTCCCCTCCTCCCCAGCCCCCTCTCGAGCCTCTGGTAGCCATTGTACACTTGCTTCGACATGGTTATGTTAAACTCACCCCCCCTCCCGACCCCCCGAAAAGATTTCGGGTCCCCTTCTAACTTTAGGATGATTATGGAAAATGGGAAAAATAAAAATAAATTCCATTCGCCCTTGCACTCCCAAATTGGTCAAAGAAAAATATAGATTTTCTTTTTTTAACTGTAATTTACTCGCTTGTCATATAAATCAGCTTTTATTGACGTCTAAAAAGGCGATAATTTGTTTTTAATCCGGTTGGATCTTCAAGGAAAAAATACGAGTACTGGTTGGTACTCCTAGATCATCAGGTTCATTTCATCACTGGTCCATTTAGCTCGTAAGCAAGTTACTTGCATACACAGTGAGTTGCCGGGCAATTACCGAGCTTACACATACTGTTACACCAATCATTCATACCTGGCTGGGTATCGTATGGTGGTATGGCCTTGCAGGGACCGCTGGGAGGTGGTGGTTGGGTGACAGGTGGTTCAGTAACTGGGGGTTGCGTGGGCCCATCAGTTGGAGGGTTGGGTCCGCTAGTAGGAGGAGAGGGTCCACCACCACCGAGATAACCCTTGACGGCGTTCATCAATGGGTATGGGCCTTGACCACAGAAATTTCCGCTGAAGTCATCCAAAGGAATGGCCCAGAACATGGCACCAGCCAAACCCTTGGCCTTGATGATCTGATCCACCTTCAACTTCAAGCTAGTTGGGTCGTCGTATCCTACCCAGATATCGCCAGTATAACCGTATGGGGCCTTGACTGCACTCTGCTCCGTTGAGGTCACCTTGAGGTTCATCTTGCAGATCTCGTAGTAGGACAAGAAACCAGATTCACGAGTGTACTGTCCCTTGGTTGGGTTTCCTCTCGCAGGAGCTCCCAAACCATTGTTGTTGCGATCAACCAACTTGAATGCACGTCCATAGGTACCAAGACCAAGAGCAATCTTATTGGCAGGTGCGCCCTTGTCAATCCAATACTGCGTAGCAAAGTGGACAGTCAACTGTTCACCAGGGGGTCCTGTCATAGCCGTATGGTGACCGGTATTGGATTCCCATTTTCCACGCAAGTCGTACGCCATCAAGTTGATCAAGTCAAGAATCTTGGCAATCTTTGGGATCTCGTAGGCCTTGTCAATGGTGGCTTTACCTGCTGCTACAGCAGCGGTGAGCAGGAGTCTTGGTCTGTTGGTTTCTGCAGCCTCCCTTTTGAAAGCATCCATTAATTCCTGACAAAGGATGGTAAACTTTTGTTTGTCCCCTGGAGGAGACCCACCACGGACCCCAGGGTACTCCCAGTCTAGATCAAAGCCATCAAATCCCCATGTTCGCAGCATCTTGATGGATGAGTCAATGAACACTTTCCTAGAAGCTGCCGTCTTCACCATTCTTGAAAAGGGACTGTTGTAATTCTCGTGGTTCCAACCGCCGACAGCCAACAGCGTCTTGAGGGCTGGGTTTTTCTTTTTCAGATTATTGAATCTTGGGTAGAGTTTATCATCGTTCCATTCGAACATGGCCAATGTGTTGTCTTGTTTAATCTTGGCGAAGGAGTACACCAGATGCGTGCAAAGGAATGGGTCGATGTTTTCGGGAAAGAATTTCCCAGCTCCTGGTCGGTACTGGGACCAGTTGGTGTGGTAGCAAACCCGGACATAGCTGCCCGTTGCGTACGAGATAACTGCCAAGAGCAATACAACTAAGAGTCGCATGATTAGTCTTAAACCGAAGAAACTGCACTCTGCTGGTGTTAGAGATACGAAGTATTTATTGGTGATGTGGTAGACCGCTTTCACCTTCACCTGAGTACACATACTCCCACCAATAGTATCCCAAGAGTAGTCCTTCGTCTTTGCATTAGCTGCTGACAACAGTTGTTCCTAAGATAAACGTCAAGGACAGATGTTGACAGTTGTGTTTTCTGGGTGGTTTTTGTCTTCCCCAGCTGGTCTGGTATTGACTTTCCAAGAACAGCAGTTCAACGGCTGACTTTGTCTAGAATGTACACAAACTAACAACTTGTCGAGAAAGGGAATTATATGGTTGTTGTCTCTGAGCTTCCATGTGTTTTCAGATGGTCCAAAATACTATTTGAAGAGTAGAATCCTCTATTCTTTTCAGGGAGCATAAAACTCGTATTCTCCTTCTTCACTCTCCAAAATTTTTCAAATATTTAAACATTGTCTGTAATAACTTTTTCCTGTGTTTTGAAGTTAAATAAATAGGATATTTCCCTATGATTTCTCAAACTCATTACTAATTCATTAGCTGAACTTTCAATCAGGAGCTTCTATTCAGTCAGGTGAATGAATCTTGATACCCAATGAAACACCAGATCAAGATCTTAAGGGTTTTGATTTATCACTGTTCAAGACACTTGCATTTTAATTACTTACCTTCTACTTGTACTTCGCTATCCTTCTTTCGCCCTCATGAAAGTTCTTCTTACTTTTTCAAAAAAAGAACTTGACAAACCAAATGTTCCCTCAACCAGAATCGAACCCCGGACCCCTAGACTACTATGCTCTCTACTTCTCCATTAGTCTATTTCACTGACTGTTGAAGTTTATGGTACGTAAAACCAGCTTATTTCGACAACAGTTCATTAGCGAAAAGGTTACAAAAGTTATTGTTTTGACTTTTCTCAAGAGATTCTATAACAATGAAGTTAGAATGAGTTTGAGAAGTCATATCAACAACGAGTGCTTCGTGTTTCATCAGGGGATTCTAAACACCTCGAAACAATAAAAGCACGAGGCCTTTCATCTGTTTCTCGGTGTTTGGAACCCCTGATGAAACACTCGCACTCGTTGTTGATATATTACATCAAAATTTTCCTTTTTCACCTTTTCGCTCCTTCAACCTTTTTCTTTGTATTATAGTTGTATTTTTTTCTCGCAGACAGACACGTTTTTTCTTTTAAAGGAGGTCTTCGCCGACAGGGAGAGAATAGAAAATTCCATCTTATGAACAAATGACGCAAATGACAAGAACTGGAATTGCTAAAATGTCGTCTTTTGGCTGCGAACAGCAGTGAATGTTCTACTATTAACCTAATCACAGAAAACTGTTAGTTCATGCAGACCATGTCCATCTCCTCTCGCTTATAGACCTTTTTCATAAAAGCAGATTTCCAATGTTGGTAAATAAAGGGATGTTCTTCATTAAAATAACTTATACCATCTGAAAGAACTCTCTTAAACTCTCAGTAACGTGGGAAAGTTTGAATGGCATAGCATCAAAATTCAAAAAGATATTGGGGATCGAAATTAGAGAACTTTGTATGGATTTCAAAGATCAGGCCTTGGTGGCCTCCTTTTCATATGATTTTCTCACAACTTAAAATGCTTGTAAGTCCTTAAAAATTTTCCTCGGATAAACATCTCCCGAATGGAAAACCAAATTTTTGTGAAACTTTAAATTTTAAAACATTATCTTGATAAGTTGCCGCCATTACGACAAAGTTCAATGTAGTTTGATAATGATATACTTTCTATTTATTGGATTTTTTTCTATTCTTTGTGCTGCTACATTTATATCATTTCTGATGGCTTGAATGTCTGTGATACATCTCTACAGTCATTAGTTACCCAGCTTTACGAGAAAGATAATATAAAACTCTCAGTCAGTCCATTTACTTTATGAAGCCAATTTCGCTAACACTCACAAAAGTTCAAAGCCAACCCCTCCATTTGGCTTTATCTAAAGTTTCAAATCACCTCAGAATCCCTTTTATCAGTTTGTGAACCCATAGTTATAGTAAACCGATCGTAGAAAAAAAATGGGCTGTTGGTACTAGAAACAGCGCATGCGCTCAGGATTTTACCGCGGTGCAAGATTTACACAGGTTCAAAGTCTCCTGTTTTTGTAATCTTGACATTAGAATGTAATATTGACTAAACAGGATAAACAGTATGTGTTCATGTGTGGTGGCTGTGTTATGTCACAGCTGCAACATCACTTGTTCTCCTGCCTCTTTCTCTTTGCACAGCAGTTAAAGCTGTTTCATGGGTTATCTGTTTACTTGAGCCGCGTGCCACAGGGAATCCAAAGCTGAAATTTGTAAAGTTCCAGTTTAATGCTCATTCTTCAAATAATTGAAGAAATGTAGGGAACTCCTTAGTTTGAGTATTTTGCTTTGTTCAAATGCATTAAAGTTAATTTCTAAATTATTCGAAAATTAGAATGTAATCTAGGGAACTTATTCACTGCTTTCTTACGACCCATAAAGCATTTCGTTTTGGCTCATTTGCATCAAATTTGAGGGACACTTTGCATGAACACAATAGTTTTCAGGTACAGTGCAAGGATAACAAGCTATTGTATTTATGTAAAGTGCCCCTCAAAGTCCAGAATAAGAAACCAGTGAGTAGTTTGTCATTTCTCATGGGACAATTCCATGTGCAGTGAAGGATAACAAGCTATTGTATTTCTGCAAAGTGCCCCTCAAAGTCCAGAATAAGAACCAGTGAACAGACTAGCGAACCACACCATACGTTAATAAATTACTGATATTTATCGCTTCGCTGATAAATTGTTTAACACTGAATCCCAGGTCCATTCTTTCTTCAGCTTTCAAATTTCCTTATTCCTCGGGAAGTCAGACCAGGGGTGGCCGTTGCCACGGTAACGGGTACTTTGGTAACCAAGGACAACAAGTACACGCTTGAGCCACTTTCCTTTGAAAACGACGAACAAGAAGAGTAAGTTACCTGTATGTATGTGCCATGTATTCCATGTTTTGCAAATCTATGACCGTAATTTTGCACAATTAGCGAAATGGTTCTACATGCTTTGCTTGAATGACAGTTTAAGACGAGTGTGGATTTTGTTTAATCATTTTTTATGCAGTCAGAAAAGTGATATCAACAGCAAACAACCATCAAGGCATCTCTGGGGGACTGTTTCAGTTGAAGACTTTATCCAATCTTTAGCCAAGGTAAGTTTGATTTTAGTTATTCACCGCATTCCATATACAGGGGGATTGTATCCCGGTTCAGCAGTCTGGTCTTGTATTCTAACGCAGTCTAATGATTGTAAATTGCGTAAGCAATCTGAATTCACATTAATCATTGTAAAGCGCCTTTGATTATATCCATATAGAAAAGACGCTATATAAATCATAAATCATAAATCATAATCATACATATAACATGTACTTATTGACTGAGTTAGGTCGAGCCGGACGGGAAAATATTAAGCCGTACGGACCGAGCGCGAACAAGCATTTTATCATATGGCCCTTTTCTGGCCTTTTCATGTCTAATTTTAGACGCAATTAAGCAACTTGGCTCAAGTCTAGCACGCGCGAGGGGGTCCGTACGGAAAAACACGGACCAGCTTACGCCATCGCGTACGGCCCTCATCACGTGATTTTTGCCGATGGCTTTCATAGGAGCGCGCGCGCCGATCCGTGCGGGTCGTATTATAATAGAACAATAAAATGACTTTTGGAGGGAATGTTGTTTATTTTCTCCCGCGCAGTGCCATTTGCGGCCCGAACGCAGCGAGGGACGCAAATGACACTACAAGGGCGCAAATAAACAATATTCCCGACAAAAGTCATTTTATTATCATTATTATCAATAAGCAAAGCCAAACTATAATTGGCTAAAATCTATTGGATGAAGAACCAAAAAGCAAACAGCTATAGGGCCGATAATGCCATTATCAGCCCGCTCGAGTTGCTTGCGGCCCGCTGAGCGCGTGCTTACAAGGGGGCAGCTTACTGTTTGGCCGCGTATATTGGTAATAATGGGCATTAACTATCTTCCTTCTCTCCTCCTTACGTGTGGGGCTACTACGATAGTCTTCGGTTTATTGCTCCTCACACGAGAGGCACCATAATTCTTCTGGAAATCCGTGCATACGCTCACGAAGGTTGTTTCATGTTGCGCAGCGCATAACCGAAGCATGGGTGGCGTGAGATACTGTAATACGGTGCCGCATTGTGTAATACGCTGCCGCATTGGTAGTTGTTTGAAAGAGTTTTTGTCCGGGTACTCGGTTTTTCTCCCCTTCCTCAAAATCAATACCTTATCTGCGTTATCCTCGAAACCATGCGCAACAAATCTAGAAAAAAATAAGCGGATATTCGGCACAATTTTGATTTTCATTACAGAGAGGCATTCATAATGTTAATATGGAGTCCAGTTCAGGAGGACACACCCTTCACTTGGTATGTTGATCTACGCTCATTTTACTGGACGTGGTCTTAGTTTTGTTATAGTCGATTTATCGCACTATCGATGATCATATTGTGTATTAGTAGTGGTGGTAGTGGTTTTTATTGGGTGTTTGTTTTTTTTTTTTTTTTTTTTTTTTTTTTTTTTTTTTTTTTTTTTTAATCTTCCAGCCCGAAGATGATGCCATGATTCAGCTAGATCGAGGCAGCACCCACATCATCACACATGGAAATGAACTGTTAAGAATTCGGATACGAGATGCGTTGTTGGACTGTTTACCACAGTTTTAGAAGATAACTTTTTAATGAAACGTCTTATTTGCTGTTGGAAAACTACCTCTCTAGGTTGTTTTCCTTGGTAACCTTGGTAAACTGGGCAAGGCCAACCAATCAGATTCAAGAATTCTGACTGTTAATTTGTCTAGCAAAGGAAATGAACCGAGTTGGAAAAGACCCCAGACCGGAAGCTATTATCTGATATATAGTTTTTATCAACTAGTCTTATGAATATATAACGAAATTCCCCTGCAATGTTTTGAGTTTCCAGTGAGACGTTACGATCTCCCTAAACTCTACCTGAATATTCCAGAACCTCGTTCCCAGAGCCCATGTCAGGGGCGGATCCCTGAAATGAGCGATTTCCAGTCAATTGTGTCTTTATTATTTACTTTGGTGCGTGCTCGAGTCCCAAATATAAACGGTGCCCCCCCTTCCCCCCCCTCAAAAAAAAATCCTGGATCCACCACTGCGCGTTCTTTTTGGTCTCCGCCAAGACACAAATGGATCTTGCTGAAACCCACCAATACCGTTTCTTGGATTCGCCCAGAACCTCTTGGAACGAGAATGAAACGTAATTTTCTACCTTATTCATCAGGTGATTCGCTTTTCTGAAATTCAGTGGACTTGAAACGAGCTCGTGCCTCACAGAATTGTGGGGCTGAATTTGGGGACAAGATCAAAACTTACCGCCAACTTGCATTGGATTCTGGGATCGATTTTGGGGACGAGACAGAGTTCGTGCCCAGTCTTTCTTCAATTTCGATAAGGCAAATTCTTTTTTCTCCTCTTTTCTGTTTTTATAAAAGAATGCAGCTCATACAGTGCATTACTTAATTTAGTATTGATATTTATTTATAAAGCCTTTCAGAAAGAACATTCGGCATGAATAAATACGTAAAATAACATTTAAAGGAAACATTGTTAATATATTTGAAATGTAGTAAAACGAGAAGTTTGGATTTCGTAGGACTAAGAAAACCTGACGTGCCAACGTGCTGTACCATTTTACCGTGTCGTGTGTTGCTCTGATTGGTTCATGTCTTACCGTACCGTGTTGCTGTAATTGGTTCATGTCTTGTCGTGCTGTGACTGTGCCGGCGCCCTAATTATTCACAGTCGAACGAGATCTATTTGAATTCAGCGTAGGTTAAAATCGGATGAACAGCAGGATTATTTAACGTTTCTGTGTCTACAGCCTTTCAGGAAGGAAACCTTTTTTTCGTCCAATCACAAACCAAGTCTTAAAGGACTCAGATGTTACCAACAGTAAAACCTGATTGGCTAATTTCATTTGTAACATCTGAGTATTTTGTTTAAGACTCGGTTAAAAAACTTTAGGTGGCCTCGGTTGAATTAGTCGCCCAGGGTTCTTCATAGGGCATATCATGCACGTGGACAAAAGTTTCTAAAAGTCACCTTGTCTCGGGTACCAAGACTCTTGGGGGAACCGTTTACTGCTGATAACGTAAAAAAATATCAAGCTTATTATCGATTAGAAATAAAGAGTACCACTGACTGAGTTTTGTGGGTGTCCAATAAACCAACAACCGACATTATCAATTATTTTACCCTGCGATGACGTTGCTGACGGGTACGTGAGGAAGGGTGTTAAAGGGATCTAATTCAACCGATTACGCTACGTCCTTACATGTGAAGTCGCTCATATTAATATTATTTACAATTTTTACAGTACCCCGTTTGCCTTTATCGGGGACTGGGGATTTCCAAGGCAGTAGGAATAGAAACCCTGACTCTTCCTCTTTTTAATTTGCAAAATAGTCCCCCCCTTTGTCCCCTTTATTTATATAAGAATTTTTAAAATATTCGATATAACACGCTCGCTCATTGGCTGGCTACTGCGTTTATATCAGAGGACAGAGACGCTCGCGCTAAAACAGCGAAAAATATTTCATAAAAGCAATACAACGATTTTCGATCACTCTAGGAGATGTAGAACATTCGAAAAGCAATAGAAACAGTCGGCTACCGTTACGCCTCGTGTTCCTAAGCTCGCTTTTCTCGTGCTCTACATCTCCCGGCGTGTTTACATCACAGTACAGAGACATGCGCGCGCGTTTTATATTACTTAAATATTGACCTCCCCTGGTAACCAATAATTTCGTGCGCCTCCCTTCGACCCTTTGAAACCACTGCCATCCCCGTCCTCAATTGGTCTTCGACTTAAAACTCTTTGTTTTTGAGCCGGAATATGACTTGTACCGTTGGAGGGCCTATGTGCTTATGCAATAGCAGTCAGAATTCTTCTCACAATTACAAGGCGGTCTTTCAGTGACTTCAAGCCAAGCATTCTAGCTTGTGTTTTAGGGTCCAGTGGACAGACTGCTATGAACCACCATACCCATTCAGGACCATGAGGAAGCTTGTCCGCATCTTCTTGCCATGATGGCATATCACTCACTGAATTCGCTATCCGTCTCTGAAGATTCAACGACCAAGAAGTGTTAGTTTGCATGTTAGGGACACCCCCGTCCTCCCCCCATGACCATAAAAACGGTCCCATGCGTCTTAATTCGCGGCCATTTTGGTGGTTTTTAAACAAAACAGTTCTCATTAGGTCTTTTGGTCTGTGCCACCAACGTGGCCACCCTGTCTTTGTCTCTTTTGATCCTCTTGGGAATGGTTGAAGGACCTTTCCTGAATTTGCTTGGATGATCATGAAACAAGTCGAGGTTGGCCTTCATAAAAAAAAAAAAAAAAAAAGAAACAAATTCAGCCTCGACTTAGAAGGATTGTTTTGTGATCATTCAAGCGAATTCGGGAAGGGTCTATTCGGTACAAAATTGAGAATCAAATGATAAGAACTCTGGCTGCTCACCCTCATCAGCAACGGTAAATTGTCAAACCATTGTTTGGTTTCGTTGTACACTTCCCTGACAAGGCTCTTGAGTTCGGCTAAAAATAAATGAAGAATAATGGCCAATATTAGCTAGAATATATCTCATTATTAATTCACATCCCTATGGAAAACGAGTCAGGACGCTGGTATCGATAAACATGAACGACTGCAGTTGTCCCAAGCTCGTGCCAAGAGTCTGCAATTTTGACGCGCGACTTGAGCCGCAACTTTGTGGCGACAGATCGCGCACAAGTCGCCACCAATATCGAACATGCTCGAACTTTAGTGCAAACACGCACGATTTGGGTTGTGATGAATTAGTCCCTCACGTCGCGCGACAAAATTGCTATCCACGGGCCGCTAACTATTGAGGTGTGCTCCTTACCCTCTTCTTCTTGTGCTACAGCGGGTTCATCTGCTATCCATTCTACTTTAGCTACGCTGTAACCATCACGCATTCCTTTGCTTAAAACCTGAAAAATCATTCGAATTCTTAGTCAAATTATAGCGGACTTACAACTACCGATAATCAAATAAATCTGGTCACGTGCAGACTATGTTTTATTATATAGACATGAGTGAGATACTGGAAAATAAGCCCTTCGTAAACATGAGCTAGAAATAATGGAAAGTTATAGTGCTTAGAAAGGAGGTTATTCCGGGCGAAAGACCCTTGGAAATAAAT
>WUAP02054671.1:0-18112 GCA_015163945.2 Stichodactyla helianthus
GAATATATTCAGGGCCTTTGAAAACAGCGCGTGCGTAGACGCTGTCAGATATCACGTGACAAGCCCACGTGACCTAGTCACCCACCCCCAAACTTCAACAACTGTCAATCCAAATGATAATGGACCGCACATAAACAGCTTAGCACTGGTTGCTGATTGGAGTTCAGGTGCGTTGTTATGGTGCCCAAGGCCGCAGAGGACCACCGGGTACTACTGCGCAATTTTGTCCTTTTGTCGCGGAGAAGAAGACGAAAAAAAAAAAAAAACCGAAGGTAGATTATGACTGGGCCTGCCACAGGGCAGCCCAGTAAAAAAACGGAAGCTAGATTATGACTGGGCCTGCCACAGGGCAGCCCAGTAAAAAGAGCAAGGAATGCAGTCGTTATAGGTACCTTAGGGGTAGAGGAGCGGTACAACCTCTCAAAAAATTCATTGAACGCGGCCCACGCTCGATTGTACATTTTGCGAGACCCTGCTGTCAAACCCAAATTTAGCAATTCCCTTAGATGAGTGACCAACTCTCCGGCTGTAAATTCGCTGGGATGAGTGTTAGTAACTCGTCTATTCCCGGTGAAATTTCCTTGAATTGCTGACCTGAAACGAGAAATTAGATCGGCACGCGTATTTTTCATTCCTGGGATATTATGGTGGGCACGGAATAGGATATTATGTCTCAATGAGGTTAACACGAGGTCACGTATTAACATCATTACTAATCTGTGTTTTGACGTCTGTTGATTGATGACGGCGACCAATGCGGCGTTATCAGTAGAGATTGCTACGCATCTGTTGGCCATTTGTGACCCCCAGATGTGTAAGGCGATTACTATGGGAAACAACTCTAAAAATGTGATGTTAAAGCATTTCCATGATTCCGGCCAAGCGCCGAATAACCAATGTCTACCAAAGATCGCGCCGTAACCCTTAGAACTCGCTGCATCGGTCACTAATTCGAGTGAAGGAGATGTCGACTATTTCTCCTCAATGAAGAAAGTTCGGCCATTAAATTCTTCTAAAAATGTAAGCCAAACGATCATGTCGCTCTTTGCTTCTTTAGTTAAACGAATATGATGATACGGGCGACGCAAACCTTTGGTAAGATCGATCATTCGACGTAAGAAAGCGTGTCCAGGGACAATTCCTGAACACGTAAAGTTTAAAAGGCCCGGTAACGATTGCAATTCCTTAAGAGTAACCTTACGGCGCTTGTAAAATCCTACCAGCATCGCACGACATTTTTTAAGCTTGTCTTCGGGAAGCCTGGCTTCCATTTTAACCGAATCAAGGGTGATACCTGCAAATTGTAACGTAGTCTCAGGACCGACTGTCTTTTCCGGCGCGATAGGTACTCCTAGATAGTCGCAAAGACGGAGAAAATTCGAAAGATCCTCCGAACATTTCTCCTTACTATCGGCTATGAATAAAAAATCGAGAATGTGTAATACCACTGAAGCGCCTTATGTATGCTTAGCTAACCATTCAAGTGATGTCCTAAAAGCTTCAAAAATGGCACACAATGAGGAACAACCCATGGGGAGACAACGATCGAAGTAATACGCATTATCCCACTTAATCCCAAGTAGCGCGTAATCGCTGGGATGAATTGGGATAATCCGAAAGGCCGATTTAACATCTGTTTTCGCCATGAAACAACCAGCCCCAAGACGTTTGATGATCGATATAGCATCACTAATTGAAGCATAACGCACGGATGAATAATAAGCAGGTATTGAATCATGAACCGACGAACCGGTTGGGTACGAAAGATGATGAATTAAACAAAACTTATTGGGGGCCTTCTTGGGAACTATGCCCACAGGCGATGTTACAAAATTTTTGAAAGGAGGAGCTACGAATGGTCCCACAATGCGACCGGCGTCGCTTTCTTTATTTAATTTCAAGATAA
Organism: Stichodactyla helianthus; assembly: GCA_015163945.2. NCBI lineage: Eukaryota > Metazoa > Cnidaria > Anthozoa > Actiniaria > Stichodactylidae > Stichodactyla > Stichodactyla helianthus. The sequence continues at coordinate 1,907 of WUAP02054671.1, forward strand.
CGGTCAGTGGCTGTTCGTTTGCGCTTTCTAGGTTAGGAGACTCAAAAGCTCGCCGTTCCCCAACGAAACCGATGCGAAACCCATGTGTAAATCCGTCAATAAGAAAATCTCTAAGTTTAGGTTGATAAGTAGTCAATAATCTGTTAAGATGCGTTACCCTTACGGGGGTTACTGGCGGGCTCTTTAAAACCTGTTGAAGGAGGCGCTGGTCTATTGCGTTGAGGAAAAGCGCACTGTTGAGTTTCCCCTGAGCACTCAGATGCAGGGTGTTTTGCCCCACAGCGGGAGCATTTGTGCTCAAAACGACAACCTGTGCAATATTTTCCTGCATTAAACAACCAACATGCTCCTTTTGAGAATTGTTGGTGGCCTTTGGGACGAAAATTGGTCCTATCGACTGGAACCTGCGATTTGCCACGAAAAACTGTCACCGCCTTTAACCATAGTTCCCAATGAACGCCATCCCAGAGATAACTATCAGGGGCTGACTGTCTCAAAAAGCGAAATTGCTGATCGTAAAAATTTTAATACCCGAGTTTGTTCCAAATATCGCGAACAAATTCGCAATATTTCATGAGTTTTGGCGCCTCGCTAGGAATCTTGGAAGTATATATGGCAACAAAGGTATTAAATGCTGAGATCCATTGATTAATGCCTGTAATCTTCCTTGGAGCGTTGGATGGTTCCAGGGTAAGTTGTGGGTGCGTTGTGTTACCCTGCTGGTTTGGCGTTAGAGAGAGAGAGTATTTATCTTGCTTAAGTACCGGATAAAGTAGAGACCCAAAGTCAATGTATTCGTTCGCCCATATTTTGGTTTTGATTTTAGAGCTTACAAAGCTTCCCAATGACATAGCGATACTGGAGAATATTGGCATTTGGGGCTCGACTGTATCGCTCGTGATGATATTGTTCGGAGTACCGACGTTATAGCCCCCAACTCGCCTTGGATGGCCGTTTCCACGGTGAGTTCGTGGTCATTTTGGGGCGCGGCATAAGGCGCGAGACCAGAGGACGGTGAAACGGCTGTACTAGCTTCCTTGTTCGTAGCAAGTGCCTGTTGGACGGCGTGGGACACAGCAACCGATATTTTAGCTGTCAAGGCCTGAACGTCTAGCGAGTGTGTGCCCTGGGTGACAGCAGCTCCATTAACAGCATCATCTGGTGTTTTCTCAACGAGGTCAGAAGGGGTCGTGTTGCGGCGAGCACGTTTCCTGGGAGGCATAACTTGAAAATCATAGCATAGATCAGGAAAATGATAACAAGGACTTACATTCGAGCAGATTATGTCAACCGGTTATCAGGGGGGAATCTACAATCGCAAGCGTCATCGCGTATAAATATTCAAGGAATAATTCATGATAAGCCAGCAAATTTACAGTTAGTCGAGTTCCCTACATAAGTGCAAGAGTACCGAGTGGATCAAGCACGCCTTAAAAAAGGCGGCCTAACTGGATTGTACACTCAAATGGCTACTCAAAGCACAATAAACAGTTAACCAAGATACACCTCGTGTTAAAATCTCTACCGGATCAGTATTGGTGCCGACGTACTGAATATAGCCACGACACACCCTCATGACCACCGTCCCAACAAGTATACAGATATATAACTCTCATATATATCATATATATCAAAGCAAGCTTGGTTGTCACAAATTTCGGTGGAACTGACTTACAGATACAATCATATATAAGCGTATACTTATACATATAGTACGCACTACATACGCGTAACAATTATTACAAAACAACACGTTATAAGCTAACATCAGATACTAGGCGCATTGACTTCATAATTGCCCCCCGATAACTACGTTATAACTTTGTCCCTTGTTGTTCAAATGCACCCCATCGCGTGTATAAACATTGTGGCGTTTTCTAAAAAAACCCTATGACCCCAGAAGATAGCGAATGGTAGTGGCTCCAGAACTACTTTGAGCTACTTGGTTAAAGTATTAACTTTCTCGTTAAACGGCTCTGCTGACTTCCGATGAATAGTTTGGCACACACAGACAAATGTCACTCCGTACGAATCGTGCAACAGGCGAACAAATTCTTCGATTTCGGAACCAACATGCAAAGGCGTGTGTTCGGTAAGGTCGTTTACACCGAGTTGTAAGATTACGATGTCCGGTCTGAAGGATTCAACCACATGTAAATCCCGTTGAATAACTTTTGGTATGGTGCGCCCTCCTATTCCATGCCATTTTAATGTGGCTAATTCAGCAATGTTCATATTGCAGTGAAAAGAATTGTTCAGATTGATAAAGTCATGTAAACGACGAATAAAGGAGTGACCAAGAAGCAATACTCGTGGGGGTGCCATAACTATTCAAAGAGAAGAACAGCGAAAAGAAAACAAGGGAATAAGTAAAATGCTACAGGGTACTTACTAGTACGCTAACTACCACTTGCCTGTAAAATTTTTCGTTCAACGAGTTCTTGTCTTGTACTTGATGTACCAATGTGATCAAGGAAAGGGGCGTGTGGCTGATACGACAGCCCTTATATACCGAATTCCGCGAGCTCTACTGTCACGTAATTGGTTTTACCACTAAACCGGTTTTGTAACCCTATCATCTCTCCCTTACCATTATTATCAGATAAGCTGGGAACATATTTAGCTCTGAACTAAACCGCCCCGACATACAAATTCCATTATCCTTGTTGTATAATGTTAGTTTTTTGTGGCTAATGCCTCGTAGAGGCATTATGCCACTATGCTATCGACTCGATGAAAACGATGAGTGTCCTTGAATGTCCGTGCGTAACTTTATGTTAGTCTAGAAACTATAATAAGTTAATATGTAACCCAATATAGCCACGTTTTTTTCTATCTACGCTTTAAACCGTAATTCGATCTCTTGATTCACTGCATAACTACCAATTCCACGATCCTATCTACACGTGCTAAATTCGACTCTTCACATCTACCTTTTTCTATCTATCCTACTGCGTATACCAAAGTCAGTCAGCTATTTATAGTAATTTAGTGATTGTTTCAATACGTCTAGTGATCTATATGTAATCAGTTAACCAAGTTTAGTTGTTCATTTTTGTACATTTTAGTCATTGTTGTACAGTCCCATGTACTGGCGACCAGTCTATAGTTTGAGTTATTTCACGGCATTAGCTAAGCCTACACAGATCACTCAAGATCGCTAGCTAGTATTTTTATTCCATCATTACATATACAAAGTAGCAATTATGTTCAACTTGTCTATTTCAGTTCGAACCACGTTCTACACGATCTTCACGTTATACTATCAATATACGAATTAAACAAAAATAGACTCACATGCGTTCGAGTTGGTTATCAATTATATTCTACAGTGCCCCCCTTAAAAATTCCATTAGCCCCACCCCCCATGCTCATAAAATTTGAACAGTCCCTTATCCAAAAGTATCTTACAACACAAGCAAAAAGAAACAAATACTGACTTTCACCACATACACCGTATGACATGCCTTGAGTGGCCAACCTCATCATTTTGGTGTAATCATGCAATCACATCACACAGTGACAGTTATGATGAAGTACAGTATGATTACAGTATAGCTACAGATTTGAATAATTTTCAGTTCATGGAATATCCACTCTAATAAATATATTCATTATATCCTGTTTCTAAAACTTTGTACACAGTTGAGATATAATTTTTATCATTCACATGTGAGGATATCACTGTTGCCATGACTACCTTTGTATGCACTGAATGCTAATATGGCATCCAATTTGAGGAACTATTGTTCTGGACTTACTAATCTCTCATGCATGAGGAAAAAGCTTTTGTGTTTCCACTTGAACATGAGGCTAGTGAGTCCAGAACAACAGTAATTCTAATTGGACGTCATATTGACATGAACCAATAAACCAATCACAAATAATCTTAAAATTCTTTCTTTGTCCTGGACATTTCATTGATATTTATAAAATAAACAGAACATTACATGGTGACTTGAAGACACAAATTTTATATTTTCTTGTTGAATTTCTCTCACTACTCTACTGCACTCGTTTGACATGAGAGATATCATCAACACTTAAGGATAAAACAATATTTAAATTTCCACTTGCCGTTAACGTTCTTATCTTTTCTATATTATATTAACAGCTTATCCAATTATCACTTAGTGACATTCGTCACACCCATTTAATATCCTCTATTTATTATATAGATATAAATGAAATACAAGGATTTCTCCTGTTTCTAAAACTCCGTACACAGTGAAGATATCATTTTTATCCTTCACTTGTGAAGATATCACCATTGTTATGACTTCCCTTGCATCAAACAATCACAAATGGCCTTAAAATTCTTCCCTGATCCTGGATATTTCATCAATATTTATAAAATAAACAGAACATTACATGGTCACTTGGAGATACAAATTTTATGTTCGTGTTGAATATCTCTCACTCGAAGATAAAATTTATATCTCCTCATGCCCATGTAATATCCTCTATATTAGCACATACCTGTAGTGTTGTTACAGTCCACAGGTAGTTCTGTATCAGATATATCACTAGTTATATCGTCCCATCCATTTTCATTTACTGTTGTATTATTTTTCTTTATAGTCACTTTTCTTTTCCTGCTCATTGATACTTTCTTTCTCTTTACATCACAAATTTCCTTTCTAGGAGTCGTCTCCCTGGAAGGATCCTTTGACTTTTTAGTGGATTCACTGGAACCTCTTGCATCATTCCCTTGTCTGTGAGACTCAGACATTGATAATGGAGATATCAAGTTATCTAACAAATCGAGTCCATTCTTAAGTTGTGGAGTATCGGGACTCTGATATGATAGCTCAGACTGCAAGCTTTGTTTTTCAGGTGTTGTAAGATTAGTACTCTTTTGATTATTTTCATCTTCAGAAGGTTTCTTCAGGGAATCTCTGTTCTGGAATAAGATATTATTTATTTTTTTGATGGCTAGGGAACTTTTTTTCTCAGCATTTGTCAAAGGTCTTGTAATGACCACATTAGAATAATCTGGAATGTCTAACTCTAGCATATTGGTCTGTGCAGCACTTTTACTTGAGGAGTGAGAGTTGTCATCATTAAATGGTGAAGTTACGGCTGCTTTTGGAGATTTGTCTTTTGAAGATGATAGCCTTGTAGATGTTGTATTATTGTCATTTAGTGAAAGATGAGATCTGCTGTGTGACCAAGAAGTTGAAGGGGGTGTATTCTGAACAGATGAGGACTGCATTAGAGGGGACGCTGGGTGCCTTTCATTCCAAGTTGTAACACTCTGAGTAGAAATAACCCTGTCTTTCAAATATGTAGCACTGGTACAGATAGACTGGTTCAGAAATGAAACTTTCTCTCTCATCAACTGAAAGGCTGGACTACCAGGAGGCTCGAGCCCTGGTATGGTAATTTCTTGTCTTTTGACAGATGGTGGAGAAACAGGAGAGGTAACCAATGACATGGAAGGAACATCAGTTGCTGAAGATGGTCCATTCAAGCTGGACTTGCTTTCTTTTGTATTAGATGATGAGGCAGAAATTGAAAAGGGAATAACAGGAAGGGGAGGAGGTGGGGGTAATGGTGGAGGGGACAAAGGTGGCATGAAAGAAGAACCACTGGAAGATTTGTCATGCTTAACATCCTGGGACGACAAGGATGAGAACGAGGATCTTCTTTGTAATCTTGGATCTACTGGCCCAGAAGACCTTGTTGGTACAGCACCATTCCCTCGTTTATCATACTCCTGAAATTCTTTTATAAGTTTCTGAACGGATAAGAAGTCTATACTGTTTTTCAATTTCTGAGACTGTAAGTCAAAAGATGTTGTAGTGCTGTTCACACAAGTAGGTGGACAGCCTTGTTCATCATTCCAAGTTACATTCTGATTAACAGCATCTCCCCCCACCCTTGAAGTTTGTTCATCTTTTGCAATCTGGTTAGTATTTAAATCCTTGTTATTAGATGAAACTGCTTGTGATGATGGTGAACAATCACTGTTCATTGTGTTCAGATGAGTCCCCTTCTTTGTTGGAGTATTTTTCTTTGAAACCTTCTCTTTCAATAAAGAATTGAAAAATTGGTCAACCAATTTTTGTTCATCCTTTTGATATTTTAAATGTTCTTCATGTGAAGCTCCTTCATGTAAAAGAGGCAGCCTCACATCTGAACTATTCCTCCTTGCTTTACTGTGACTTGTTGGTTTATCAGAACCTTTTTCAAAATCTCCCAAAGATATCCTCTTGTTCATAAGTGAAGGTATCTTCTTTTGCTTTGCTTTTCCGTGTGAAATTTTATTGTCATATTTCTTCTTAAAGATTTCTTGGACTTGACTTCTGATAACAGCTTCATTTAAGGAAGTGTCATTGATACCCACATCTTGCTCCTTTGTTTCCTCATTTGGCTCTAAATTTGTAAAAGATAAGTAATTTTTTTATAATATACATAAAAAAAACATTAACATATTTTTTTGTGTGTGTTTAAAGATGAAGGAGAAAGACTAAAAGTTGGTTTTCACTTGTGTCGGAATTGGAATCAAATTTGGAATAGGAGTCATAAGCATGCCATGACAAAGTGAAAACAGAAAATTGAGTCACAATCAGAGTAGAGGAGCATTGGAATCACAATCGGAATTTGAAGGATTGGAAGGTTCCATTTTCTTCCAATTCCAATTTGGATCCTTATGATAAGTGAAAACCAGATCATTGGAAGCAGAAGCAGAAGCAGAAGCAGAAGCAGACAACCAATCATAAAGCTTTTTCAAGACCCTTTCTAAACAAAAGTTGCATGAAATTAAGGTTAATGCTTGCATATGAACTGCTTGTGACTGATTCTGAATCAGATTCCAATTCCAATGTAAGTGAAAATCAGCCACAAAGGCTAGAGGGTGACAGCCAGAAATTCTTTGATGTTTTTAGTAGTTTTATGATGGTTGTATAGAACATAAAGGTAACAAAAGATGGGACTGGCATTTTTTGTCCATACCCATGCAAGCCTCAAATCTTTAACCATTCACAGGATGTAATTACAAATGCAGCATCTCCTCCTAAGTTATTTAAGATCCAGAGTGTTGATCCATTCAGGGATTGAACCCATGACCTCAGCCACAATGACAATTACTGTCGTGCAGTCTAAGTTACACTACATTCACTCACCTTGAGCATTAGGTAGTCGTCTCATGTGCCTTACTTGAACCAATGCATGGAGAGCCAATGGACTTTTTCTATCTGTTATACCTTTAAAAAGACATTTAAGGGGACTAGTTAAAGGGACTGCTGTTCAAGATATTTAAATGAGTTGCAAGTGTGTGACTTCAAAACACTGTGAACAGCAACATCAGGAGGTGGATCCGGGAATCAGAGCAAGGGCGGCTGGACCAGAGGAAATAGGGGGTCAAAAAACTGAATGAAATAAAAGGATGGCATATACAATAAAAGGATGGCATGCTCCAGGGACCCTACCACTAAATGTGCCCATGAACAGTTGCATGATGATTCTGAGCATTACAGCACTTTTCATAATTCTGCAATCTACCAACTCCAGACTTCTGGGCAATGTCTGGCATTTTGACTTCCATCAATCAAAGTTTCAACAGTCTGAGCAAGTAATTATTTTGATTGACAGAAGCTAAAATGCCCAACGTCACCCAGAAGTCTGGAGTTGGTAGGTAGCAGAATTATGAAGAGCGCTGTAAAAGAGAGTGAGCTTCTCTATCAAACTATTCTAACATTCAATTTCTTACCAACATCATGTGTCAGCTTGGAAGTGGGAATCAGATACAGGTAAACAGCACCATTGAAGTACTCGATAACCCCAGCCTGGAAAATCAGATAGTAAACTCCATCAAAACTGTATATTTGTAAACAATTTGGGACAAAATTATGACATTTTGATGAATGTCATGTTAGTATTTTCATTCAATTTTTGTTGTTCAAACAAAAATTTGCCAAGACAATTTAACACACACGTTAATAACATGTATTTAACTTACCATTTTAGTATCTACAAAATGTGAAATCAAATCTTCAAATTTCTCCTGGACTTGGCTAACTGCTCTTACTTCATAGTGTATGAATTTTCTACCATTGCTGAGTTCTAATTGAAAAAATAACAAGAGAATAAGTTATACTAATGTTGACAATTACTGACTTAAGTGTTAAGGAAATGAAATGTCAGAAGAACACAGAAAATACATTTGCATATCTATTCAATTGGAAAAGGATTTAGAAAATACAAAATAATGTCAATAATATCATATTTTACGGTCATCTTCTCTTACCCATCATAAGTGCTGTTACATTACTGCATGTACTTACCTATACAGACCCCAGATGATGCAGGCTTTCCATTTTTAAAGACTGGACATTTCAGTAATGATCGTAAATCATCATGAGAAATCTTCTGACTGATGTTCACGTGATCCCTGTAACAGATAAGATGGTTACAATATACTAGTACCACTACATGGATTCAAAACATGCACTCAAATAATGGATCACTGCAACAGGGTTCATGCTAGATTCCCAAGAAAAGATTCCAGGACTTTTGAAGGAGTTTAAGGACTTGCACAAACACTGTGCAATTGTCACATGCAAGGAGCTGAATGCATTATGAACAGGCTTAACTAGGAATACAAGGGTTACAGCTTCTTATCCCATTCTGATTAAATAGGATGAAGTGAGTGAACGAATGAATTTTAAATGAGGGTTGTCACCTTGTGCTCCTTTGCGAGGGGGTGGTGGAGTCAAGTGGATTTGATTAACAAGTGAGTGGGTGAGAGATCACTAGGTTTTGAAACAGTACAGACTTGTGTGTTGATTTTCACACCATTCACTGATCAGTCTATCTTTGCCCAATAAGATACTTAACTTTAGCAATGTGATGGACTTAAGTCCTTTATCTCCTATTTTTGCCCAACATAATACATATAGTATAGAGGCCCAAGTTATAATAGTAAACCACAATCATACTTACATATAAATGGGTAAAGGATGCTTCTTTCTTGAGTAACTAAGCAATTCTATGTAGGCAAAAGGCTTTTTATTTATAGCCAAACCACCTGACCATGAAACCTGTGCACTTGAAATGACATCATCTTTGCCTTCTGGGAAAAATCATGAGATGCCAAAGTTAAGAGTTGAACTTATAAACTCATTGGAATAGACAGTAAAACTTAGATGTTTTGAAACAATGCTATCCTTACCACTAGTACACAACACAAACAGCTATACATGTCTATACTGCTTGCCATACCTGTACATGTGTGCAGATATGTGTAGCATGTCGTACCTGTTCTATTTGGAGATGACAGGTTGTTTTCTTCAGCACTTGAAGGAAAATCATTTCCTGTTACTACAACTTTCTTGCCCTTGAGAGAGAGAAAAAAAAAACACTATTTGTCAGAAAAACAATCCTCTGGTTCTTGGAAGCATCGTCATCTTAACCATAACTTTTTAACCTACGCAAAACCTTCACAGCGCTTTTCATAATTCTGCGACCTACCAACTCTAGACTTCTGGGTGATGTCAGGTGTTTTGGCTTCCATCAATCAAAGTTTCAACAGTCTGAGTTAGTAATTATTTTGATTGACGGAAGCCAAAACACCCAACATCGCCCAGAAGTCTAGAGTCGGTAAGTCGCAGAATTATGAAAAGCGCTGTAAGTTATTAGCATCAAAGGGACTATCTTCATATCAAAGATCTAACAATCCTACCATTACACAATGCAAATATGGATCATAGTTGAATCATGTAAATGTGTAGAGATGTTGTTATACTTTACCTCAGGTTTGCCCTCTGGTTTTGCCTGTTGTTCTGGTTTGACAATAGTGAAAGTCAACACAGCATAAGGTAGCACTTGTCTTGGATGCTTGATGTGGAAATCATCACTATTCTCATCAATCTCGTAAAAGTAAAACTGAAGGAAAACCATTTATGGTAGTACATTATATCATAGCACTTACAGCAGTTATTCTTTGGGTTATCAATGAGAAGTATGTGCACAGTAGTGTACAAGTTGCACTGTAAAAACTAACAGAGAAGTCACAGTAAAGTGATGGAGAAAAATGGTAATCTAATGGTGAACTAACGATACTCCAATGGTGAACTAACTTAATATGTAACAGTTAACTAACAGAAACTAATGGTATCAAATTAACAGACAATACACAGTACAAACACAGTGATAAGAGGCAGTGCATTCATAGCACACACCAACTGTGTTACAAGATTAATTCTCAAGGTTTCCATGGGTAGTTTGTCACTAATTATAGGTAGTGATGCCTACCTGTGATGATTCAAAGACATCAGAATGTGATGCTTTTGAAGATAAGGTTGTGACTTGTGATTTGGACAAGTGGCAGTCATGATGCGGGGTTGGCTGTAGCTCTGGATTATTGCCACCTATAAATCTGACTTTACCCTACAAGAAAAAAGGCAAACAAAATCAGTTGTGCATCATCTTCATGGCAATGAGAGTACATGTATTTGCTCTGTGGAAACCTATTTTATAACAAAACACAAAATGCCCAAAAAAATGTATCTTGTACCAAGTGTCAACCCCCACAACCATACAAAGTAAAAGTCCAGGACTCAAGAACCACAAGTAAATAATATTAAATTTATCATTGAGTATAAGTAGCTGATCTTGTTTGGGGTCTGTCCCCTGGAGTCTTCATACCTTTACCACACGAAATACCAAGAGGTATCCAGAATCATCAGTTGTTAAAGGCCTTTTATAAATGATGTCTGCAAACCTGCACAAATATACACCTATGATGAAAGGAAAGAAAGATACAGATAACATGGCTCAGTAAGGGATCTATGAAATGGGAAAAATTAATGTGTGTATCAATATTAAGCCTGAGATGGGGGGGTCAGGCACATGTGGGGCATTTGTATTTTTTCAATTATTTCTGTTCAAATTCCCCTACCTGGCGAAAGATAAATGATTTAAATTTGGTGAAATTTTAAAATAAAAGTAAAGATATGTCAAAATGCTGTACCCTGAGGGATAAATAAAAATAAAAAGATCTCTTTATTTAAGTGCCTAGTCGTTCTCGTGCTTTCGCACTAATTGGGGCCACTATCACTCACACATACTACCACTACACTGTTTTAAGCATACAACTCTCAGCTCACATGTTGATTTTTACGGAGGGAAGAAAATCGGAGAACCCGGAGAAAAACCCTCGTGTCAAGGGAGAGAACAACACATCTAACAAACTCTACTCACATGTGGCAACCACAGGGCTTGAACCAGTGACCCGACCCGTTGGAGTCCAGGAGATAAATTTCCCCAGGTGGGGACACCAAGAGGGAACAAATGCCCCACACATGCTTGACCCCCCCCCTCTCTGGCTTAACAGTGATACATGCATAAGTAATTTAAGAAACATAAATTTTGATGCTACATATACCTAACTTGGGATCTCCCAAAGACTTCAATGAAGAATGTCCAGTACGAAGACCATGTTCACAAATTGACTTGGCCTAAAATAATAGTAAATTCATGCAATTCTAGTACAAGAAATTTAATAATTTTCATGAGAAGTTGATTTGCTGTTATAGCAATTGTGCCGTGTCAGAGTATCTTGTTCCTAAGTCAGTAAAGTTCAATCAGTCACTTCACTCAGTCCACAGTTTCCCTTTAGATATGCTACATGGGATAACCTCTCTGCACCCCCCCCCCTCAAGCCCCCAGTTGAAATGTCATTATTACAAAAAGTAATTCAAGTTCTTTTTATTTTAGATGGGAAATTATGAAACCATTTTCCGGATTTTTCTTTAAGGAGCCAATTTTTAATCACGGCTCGCCATAAAAGACAGATGTGTCGTGTAACATAAACAAGGTCATCTTGTTGATACTTTCTTTATGACCTCCCACAGATTTGATTCTAAGAAAAATTCAAGAAAAAAACATCAACAGCAAATCTTTTTACGGTACCTCTGTTCTTGATGTTGTGTACAAAAACGCAAATTTATCTTCGAGTTCACGGTTTGTTCGCTGGGTTTCTTGTCGTAAGGCCTGCTTTTTCTCGCCATACTAAACATAAAAAAGCATTTTAAAATAAAAATTTATGGTTTGAGAAAGCTACTTTGTTTGAAATTCAAGCTTAGAAGTTAAAATTTCAGACGGCAAATCCATTTTTACTTTTCTTCAGCTCACCTTTCGAGCAAGTTTCTCGTTGTTTACTAATTCAACTCTCTCAAATTTATACTTGACCCAGAAATTCGGGTCTTTGAGGGAAAGCTGGACTGAACGCAGGAGCTCTTTAGTTTCTCTTGAATCAAACCGGTGTATTTGAAGTAGTTCTATTAACAAAGTGATTTAATTTAATGGTTGTGATTAGTCATATTATATGAACAAGCAACTACGTACGGTATGCTACGTGACACTGTGAGAAGATGTGATTCACTTCTCGTCACAATTTCAACTACAAACCTTTAGTCTGCTTCTTTTTTCTCGGGATAACAAATTCCTTTTTCTTTGCTGGCTTCACAGTGTTGTTATTCTTTCTGTCTATTGAGTTTGAAGACCGTTTTGTCTGGTGCAAGACACCACTGTCTTCCATATTGTCTTTGTGTTTTGCTCCGACATTTTGAGCTTCATGGCAAAATCTTTGGTCGTTTTTGTCTAGTTTTTTCCGTGGTTTCGGACCCTTTTCTAGAGACATTATTCTTGCAAGGCTTCAGCATGTTTAGGGAATCTAAACGTTGCAAACCGAGGCCTTTTTTAGCCGTATTTGTTTGAGTTTTGTGAACCACATGCTCGTAAGCCTGTGTTTTACATGTGAGATTGGCAAGGCGCGAAAATCCATGACGTCATACAACGTTTAAGGGGAAGGGAGGGGAGGTACCAGGTTTTCATAATACGGATAATAATTCAAAATCATCCCATAAGAAAGGTCTCAAATAGCTTCGATGATAATTACTCCCTTATATTTTGTTTTAACAGAGCAATGCTTTAAGCTTAATGGTTTTTTATGTGACGCAAGATCGTATGTTATGCAATTGATATCTACCCCACCCTTGACAGTAATAAATTTTTGTTTCCACAACATTGGTATGCATGTAATCAATCTTTCAAAATGCTGATCAAGCCCTATCACTGGGATGCCTGTGATAAACAGGTCACTTGCATGATGGCGTAATTTACTACCGAGACCAGAATGCTTTGAGTGGCTTCTATTGTCAGGCAAATTTTACCAATTGTCTCTTTATTCCCAGGAGAGTAGAGAAATGTGAATAGCAAAGCATTCTGGTCTTGGTAGTAGAATGACGCAATCATATGCAAGACCTATTCCCGTCTGGTTTTTGCCGTTCTGTTTTTGTTTGCTTGTATGTTTATTTTCATTTCGTTTGTTTGTTTTCCCAGCAATCGTCCGGCATTTAGTTTTATAATCGGATGCTTACAAGCTGTCGGTTTGAGTGATCCATTATCGCGAATGTATGTTTCATGCAACGCCAGACTAAGTAATATATACAATATGAGTGGCCGATCTGTATACGATATACAAACACGAGCCGAAGGCGAGTGATTGTATATCGTATACAGATCGGACACGAATATTGTATATTACTTATAAAACGTCTAGGTTAACTAGCTCAAGTTTTAAAGAAATTTTAGTAAGAAAAGTCAACTTGACCGAGAAAATCAGCTTTAAAGTTTATGCAAATCAGGACGAATCTGTATCCAATTTACAGACGCCCTTCACGGTTCTGATTTCTGTTGTGTTTGGCCTAATGAATATTAATGAGTTTTATAATAAAAGAATATGAACACTGGTTTCAGTATAAAATTTATTTCACGCTTCTCTAATACTTTCTTTCATAAAAATAAAACAAAAATCAAAGCTATTCACAAATATATTTATGTTCATCAGTGGGGCTCGCGGTGGATCCTTTTCTACTAGGTTTCTTAGCAACTACAGGCTACCCTAGCAACCTTGGCTATTGCTCACTGACTTGCGTACATCAAATCATTGGTAACAGTCATTGAAAATGTAACTGGATGTACAATGGGTCATTGAAAACAATGATTGCATTTCATGCGCATTTCCCATCTATTTTTCATATTCCATTCGTTATTTCTATATAATGGAGGACTGGTTTCTCCCCCTATCTCGAGAGTAGTTATAGAAGTTTCTATGTAAGAGATTCTTTCAATTCCTGTTAGATTATTTGATATTACTGCTTCTATAGTACATTAGTGTGAGCTGGAAATACTTGACATCGTAACCAGATAATCAAACGCCACAAACTTTCGACATTTTGGTCGGGAGATCGCCCTACAAAGCCAGCATAAAGAAGGCTTAAAAAGTAGAATAGAACCTGTCTGGACCTCGTCTTGCGTTCTGAACCCCCGAGCCAGAATATTGAAAGTAGTAAAAGTCTAGCATTTCCAGTAATAGGAATAGATATCGATATTGAACATTCCTCTTTATCAAGAGGCGATTAAATTTTGCTGAAAATCATTTAATATAAACATATATATATACATATAATAAAGTCTTACTGGAAACAATTGGGTAGATTTTTCAATTTCTTTAGGCACTGTGCAAATGTTGCGCGCAAATTTTTAGAGGGTTTTCACACATCTTAAATCAAACATCAAACATCAGCATAGTCTAGCGAACGATACGATCAAAAATAAATTGTATTTGACTTTGCCTAAAAGCGTCACTTACGCCACGGTCAGTAATATTGCTGACGTGTTTCCAAGTACATTTGGAACGCGCAAATAGGCGTTTTACTACGATTACGCACGCATCCAAACTTGATGGGTCACAAATTTTTTGAATTTAAATGAGCGCGCAACCTTGAGAAAAACGTCTATTTACACTGGTTGATCTTGATACTGCTTCTGTTAACTACTACGCAAATATTGCATTTATAGAACGGTGTAAGTTCGTTGCCACACGCACCACTTGCATTGTATTCCTGTTTTTTTCACTCCGCTCTCGGGAGATAACCTCAAAGCAAAATATTCTTAGTACGGATCCCTTAGTACTTGTCATAGAGAACGCTTTGGTTGGACTGTCTTGAATTCAAATCGCATTCATTTTAATCGAGAAGCAGCTATGTGCTAATAGTAGAACCTACGTATTGAGTAGCGACTGACAGAGCAAGTAGAACCAATCTATACGTATACTACCCCTCACAGTGCTATGTCTACAGACTGTAAATGGAATTGAAGACTGGGAATAAAAGAAGCCCAAAACTCGTCGCCAGATCCTGTCTGGGTGTTTTCGTCCGTTGTTTCGCACCGATTCCCAACTTTCTAAGCATACTCTCCGGGAGCTGCATGAACAAGTACTACATCCTAGCCTATGTTTTCGGGTACTATTGAGTTCTCGATCGTCATACGTATGTTTTATAGTTCTCTGGTGAAGAAACAACGGATTGAAGTGCGGTGAGCCACTGTCGCTTCTCGTGTTCCCCGCATGCTTGTAGAGTATGGGACTGACCATTCTCGCGATCTGTGCTTGATACGCGTAAAACGTTCTTGGCTGGGAACCAAAAACAAAACAGTATCATTAGGAAAACACTCGCGAGATTACAAGGAGAGACTAATCACAAGATCTTTGCAATTTTTCCCCACTGTGCACGCATTAATTCACTGGTATGTTCACTTACAGGTTGCTAGCCTTGATAATGCGGTTTTAAATGATCCACCGAGTCTGACGTCACCGTCTGGTAAATCTTCAACGAACAAATGTTTCGTGGAAATCGGCTGAAAAAATTAGAAAAAACTATGTATTTATTACCGCACAAGCTTTGAAAAGTGCACAAGAAATGCATCTTGACTTGTTCACCAGGTTTTGTAAATGTGAAACATAACGACTTATCTTGCTACTAACCTCTGTAAATACTTGATAGCTTGCTCTGCCGCTTCTCGAAGCAGGCCGTGTTAGAAGGAAAGCTTTCTCGAAAAGAAAGGCTTGAAGTTTCTGGCAAAGAGAAAGAAACAAATTATAGAGATTGTTTATCTACAGCCTTTCAGGCACGAAAAGTACCATGAATTGGTTAACTTCTATATTTCTAAAATGCATAGTCCCCGTAAAGTCATGACTTACTGAATAGAAATATTTATTCAAATGTAATTCCTTACTTTCCAACATGTCTATCCCGGAATTCTGGATTTTTCTTTTCTTTTGATTTATTAATTTGGGACCATACATCCAGACTCGATTGCTGAAGCGTCGTATGGCAGGGCGAAACCATTTACGGGTCA
>WUAP02054782.1:0-18111 GCA_015163945.2 Stichodactyla helianthus
CATCGAACTTTCCATGAGCCGAACTCATTAAAAACAATGGATAATTAGGCGGTCTTCTTTGATGTAATTAAGTTCGGCTCATGGAAAGTTCGACGTCTGAACCGGGCCTAACTCACCAATTCTGGGACTTCCTCGTTCTGATTCGTCAATGAGTTGTGATATTTTCTAACTCTAAGATCAATGGCGATGGATTCCCTTTTACTCTAGACGAGGAAATCAAACATATTGAATAACAATGCGATTGAAAAATCACGCTTCGTATGAGCTGAATATTATGCATATTTTTGTAAAAATTTGTCCAAATATTTTGAAAATGTGCTTTGTAAGCGCGATTTTGTTCGATCAAAAAATGCCCTTGATTAAGATTTTCTTAATATTTACAATAAGCGAACTAAAACAGTCATAACATTCTCACCTCCTTCCGGGACATAACTACAGTTGTAGGTTGTAGCTATTCTCCCCCCAAAAAATTCAGAAACTTTTTCGTCATCAAGTTTTGTCCGCCATACTTGAGACCGCACAAAAGTCCCAGCGGATGTAAGTTTTAAACCATAACAAAGGGAACCCAAAATAGATATTTTACGAAAATTATACAGAAAAAAATCAGATTATTAAAGGATTGAAATTTTTTAAAATCTTTGAAAGAGTAGTATACTAAACTGACGCTGAGAGCTTAAAGAGGAATATATTTGAATTTCTTTGGTTCGTTTGTTTATCTTTTCAGGGTTTGGGGATTCCTTTATTACATAGGTTTAGAGAGAAGACTGAGCACTAGGTAAAGCAATGGATTGATCCCCCCTCTAGGGTCCATTGCTCCACATGTTCTTTCTCTTTACATCTTCAAGACAGAATGGTAAGTTTGGTCGAAATGACTCTCAAATAAAAGCTTTTTTCTCGGTGATTACTTTAGGTAGAACTCTAGAAATAACGCAGTAAAACAAATAAATATCAACTAAGTTGATCCTGGTAATAATAGTTACAGAATCTTGGTGACTTAGATGTATTTTTTAACAATAAAATATCACGTGTTGGGCTGAACCATTGGTACAAAATGGCTTCCCTTTGCTTTAGCCATCGTACTAAGCATTTATATTCCTTTATTGTTATAGTAGTTATAAAACTCTTCCCTTTACTGTAATGATAGTAACATGAATGCTTTTGTAATTTGGTAAATAATTTACATCTTGCCTGGAATTTAGCTTTGACCGTCTTGATCATCATTCAGACATACCTAGCCACCTACTTTATAATAAAGGACTCATTAATAAGTACTAAGTTATTACTAGGAGTCATCTTAAAGACAGGAAAAGGAGTTATTAATGATTGATTCATTGGATGGGTATTACATAGTTTAGTTTGCTGATCTTTATTATTTTTTCTCTAGCCACCCAAGAAGGACCCCAAAAAGGATACTAAAAAGCCCCAGAAATCCCAGAAGCCAGCAGGCTCTGGTGGTGGAAAGGCTAAGAAGAAGGTCAGAATATTAAAATTAAGGTCAAGATGTACTTTATGTCAAGTTGCCATGGTATCATGGAGGCTCGACATAGTCATCTAGTAATGATCAGGAAATGTGTTGCATTGCTGCAATCTTGTGCATTAATTAAAACATTGTACTACACTTTTCATTTGAGTGAGAAAGGGTGAAAGTATTTGCTGTTTGAATGTCTAGCAAACAGAAAAAAATTTTTGTTTTTATCACTCAAGTGAAAACTAGCTGTCATGTGGTATAAGTTGTGTTATGGTCACCAAAATTTTCTTGTGTCAGTGTCCATGTTGCTTGGTTTGCTTCAATCTTTCTGTAGTTGATTGATATGTAGTCATCTGTCACATTGAGCTACTTCGTACAAGACTATAGCATGATCACATATCTGCATATGATGACCATAGTAAACTTATGCAAGAGATTTATAACCCCATGGTAAATTTTGCTCTGTTAACAACAGGGGCAGAACCAGGGGGCACTAGCCCCCCCACTAAATTTTTGTTGGGGGCCTGGCCCCCCCACAAAATATGGGTTCACATGAAACATAAACGCATCGTTTTATGGCGCATGAGTCTGCAATCAAACTAACGTAAAATATAATATTGCAGTGCCCCCCCAAAGATTTTCAGCTTCCGCCTCCCCTGAACAAACCCTTACACTAGTGCAAAGTTAAAATCTATGACATTTAACTTCCAAGTACTTATCATGTGGTATTTCTGCAATTTGCAGAAGTGGTCCAAGGGAAAAGTCCGTGACAAGCTCAACAACTTGGTCCTCTTTGACAAGGCTACATATGATAAGCTTTACAAGGAAGTCCCAAGTTATAGGCTAATTACTCCTTCAGTTGTGTCTGAAAGACTAAAGATCCGTGGCTCTCTTGCAAGACGTGCCCTTTTGGAGCTCAAGGAAAAAAATCTTATCAAAGAAGTATCAAAACACAGTTCTCAGCTCATCTATACCAGAGCTACAAAGGGCGAGGGAGATGCTGAGTAATCTGTAATGAAGAGCTAATGAAAATAAAATTACAAATTGTCATGCAATTTTTGGGTGTGCATATGGTATTCATTTTCTGCCTATCTAGAATGCAAAGTAAGAAGGGCTAGTTAGTAACTTGTATGGCATGAGGTTGGTTAGGGATCCAAGCTGGGAGCTCTTTGTCAGTGTGGATCCTGAAATTTACTTAGACTTAGTCTCACAATTCTATGTAGGAACAAGTCTATTATCATTCTCCTGGAATTTGTGAGCTGGCCTTGAATTTTTTTTTTTTTTAAATTTTGATTTCTGGTGGTATGCAATGCACTGTTGAATTTTCTCTATGCTTCACTTGTTGAAGAGTATTGTCCCATCATCACATCTTTGACAAAGACAAGTTTGTTCAGTTTGCCCCTAAAGGTGTGTGGTAATAGGAGCAACAAAATTGTGTGACTTGTCACATTGTCGCAATATTTTTTTGCTTGTATTAATGTACCTTAAATGAGGAAATGACAGTTTGACAGTCTTCATATATTTAATTTGATGTGATGCACAAAAACTACACAATATTGACAATTAAAATTTATTAAACAATTGTATAACAATGGTAACCAACCTTGTATTTCTAAGATTATTCCTAAGGGTTGTGGGTCGGAATCCCACCTGGAGCTCAGAATTTTTTCTGGGCTCCTTGTGGTTGATTCCTGTATATATTCTCTTTCTATGATTTATTCCTAAGTAATTACATAATTATTTACAAGTCTCTTAGGTTTTCAAAATACTTTGGGAAACAAGATAACAATCACTGCTGCCAAAACTTGTAAATTTAACTTGCTGACTAAATGTTTCATTACTTCATAGGAATAACTTTTCAAACAAGTTACAAGTTTTAGTTAATTGAGGAACTAGATTGAATACCTTAAAGTTTTACTTTTGATGAAATTCTTATTGAATTTCTTGTTATTTGTAATTTTTTAAATTTTGTTAAAATAAGCTAAATAATTTCAGGATTTTTAAAAGTAAATAATATGATAGAATTACAAGAAATCAAAATGTTGGATGGGTAAGATTGGAGGTGGAGGGGTAGGCACTCCCCTTTCACCCACCCCTAGTTCCCCAACCCAATGTGTCAGTGGGCAGGCTACAGCCAGACATTTAGACCAGTCAATTAACCTTTTCGGTGCTAGCCATCACATGGTAAAAATTGTGTTGCAGTCACCAAAATGTTTGGACATTGTTCTTGCATTGCCATATGAATTCACTGACTTGAACAAATTATTTACTTGATTTGCTTATCTGTTTCTCTAAATGAAAGCAAAATATCATTTTTCTAACTTGAAGACTTCCTTGTTATTTAGAGAGCTAATTAAAGAAATCAAGTAAATGATTTGTTCCAAAGTCAGTGCATTGTACGGCAATCTGAGAATAACGTCTGAACATTTTGGTGACTGTAACAAAACCCAACACAATTTATACCATGTGATGGCTAGCACCAAAAAGGTGAATTTTTCAGGTAGGATATATTATTTGTTATGTTGCAGTGCATATGATTGCTTCTGATGGAGCCCTGAAGTTTGTTTAGAAGTTTCAAAGTTTGTCTCTTACTCAGGAATGTCATTGTCAGTTTGTAAACTTGTTACTAACAAAAATTCAAAAATACGTTGGGAATAAAGTTAACATTCCAAATCAAGGCAGCACTCTCCCTGGTACTTCCAATGTGAACTTGTAAACTAATTGGAACCCACTTGTTAAAAGTATGTAAAATACACTTCATTCAAGAATGAGTCTTGTATTAATGCAGTCTTGTCCCTCAATATCATTTATGTTGTGTTCAATGCAAAGCTTTAAATTTGTATGTGAACAAAACTAGTGTATTAAAGTTTAAGCATGGTTTGCAAGTACCTACAGGTACAACAAAATGTTAAAATCAAACAACAACTAGCTACACAGCTTGCAAATGCAAGAGGGTAGTTGCAGATTGAGGCAAGTAAAGTTACTTTTTCCTGTAGAAGGAAGAGCAAGAGCGATCTCTATAAACAAAAAAGCAGTGAAAAAGAAAATTTCAGCATTGACATCACTGGTCCAAACTGTCACAAAATTGTTCTTACCTCCGTGTAAGAACCTGAATGACATTGCCATAGCCAAAAACAATGCTTGTCATGCTCATAATTAGTACCCGAGCCTAGGATGGACCAAAAGTGGTTCTTACACTGACGTAAACCTACAAAATTTTCGACATTTAAAATACTCGACCTGGAAGTCATGTTGGGTAGTAGTAACAATGGTTTTTTAGACAGAAGAGAAGTCAATTACTTGGTCTGTAGCATATTTTGTGTACCCTCCATGATTAGTTGTGCAATGTTATATTTTGGTAAACACCTGTGTAAATTAATAATTTCCTATGAATGTCAATTCCATTCAGAAATTGATTTTATGTAGCATAATTATAAGCAGTAAAGTATTTCAAAGAAATTAATAAAAATAATGAATGCTCCACTGTTTAGCCAAGGTATGGTAATTATTATATTCCAGTAATTAGTTCCTGCTAAGATTTTGTTACTTCTAAGAGAGCCTGTACAGTATTGCAGACTCTATGAGGGCTCTTCTCTTCTAGGATGTCTGCTGGTGAACATAAGGCATCCTATTAACAAAAACAAAAATTGTGAGCCATGAATTTTCAATTTCTTTTCCTTTTTAATATTTGTCTCGTAAGTGTCTAAAGCAACAGCAAAACAGACAAGCTTTTTCATCTACCGGTATTTTTTGGACAATATCAGACCACATGCTATTCTCTTTAATATTATTTCTTTCTTTAACTTCTCAAATTGCAACAGCATCTTTTTAACATTCAAGGGTATCTCATTAAGCCAAGAGATATTGTAACATACCTTACGGACACCCAGTTTTTTACATGCTTCCAGAAATGAATCTACATTTTTCATGCATTTTGTCATTGTGAGTTTTGGCTGTGGGGAAGAAAAAAATCCATGAGTTAATAATGTTTCAGACAGGAACTGTGAAGCAAAAGATGCCAAATAGTATGCAGCCAGATGCTGATCAGATCACAATAACATCTTATTAACCTCCCTTTCTCAGTCCATTCACAAGTTATGGAGCCTTTGTTTATGGTCTGCATGTTAAATGCTTTGCCCATAAGGCAGTGGAAAAAACTTGGTCCATAACTCACGGAATGCCTCTCGATTGTTTAATAAGAGGTATGTATCTTGGATTTTGGCCTAGCTCCTGAGATACTCATAATACTTGTACTTACCACCCCAGCAGAAGGTATATGTATACTAGGAATAGTGCCCTTGCAAAGTAGGTTGATTAGATGACACAGCACTACGCCATCAGCAAGTGAAGCAGGCAGGTCATCTGGGAGGGTTACTTTGAGTCTGCTCTCTAATGACTAAAATGGACACCACAACAAGAACCAAATGATATAATTACTTATGATTTAGGTACATGTTTATATGTTTACATGTTAACATGTTATGCTTGGTTCGTCTTTCCTCAAGTCAGAAATTTAAAGGCTCAGGGTTTCAAGAGGGTGTTTTTTGTGGAACTTCCTTGTGGAAGAGAGAAAGAGGCACCAGAAAAGGTGGTGACACTGTAATGTAGTCATGCTCCCAGCCCCGTGGTAAGAGATTAGAGGAGGGAAAAGGGTGGCACATGGTATTTGAAAGTACCCATGCCTCTGCTATTCAGGACAAGTGCAGTTTTCAAGGGTGGAGAGGTTCAAGGGAAGGAACTTTCTGAGGACAGGTGGAATTCCTCCCCTACGTGTGTGTGTGTGTGTGTCACAATCCAACTTACTTCTCTAAGTATCTCAAGTTTCTCAATTTCTTCTCTAGCATTTTCATACATTCTTTTCATGGTAAATTTGGAATCTTCATGTTTAAAAGATGCAGGTACTGTAAACATAAACCATGAAATAAGACAAACAGAAGATATATTGCAAATCATTCATACACTGAAGATGGGAGACGTACTCCCAAAACATGTTTGTTAAACTCAAGTGTGTTATCCTTATTTTAAAACAAACAGAAGAGCATTAATTATCATATATAATTATAATTAGTGATTTGGATTATGTACATTGTCCAATACCTAAATGAAAATAGAGGACCATCTTTATACCCTTATCATCATTAATGGCATCATCTCAAATCAAATTACTGGTAATGTTGTACTTACATGAGCGACCATGACTGACATTGGTTGGTCTTTTGTGAATATTATGAAAAAAACTTTCCTGACAAAAAAGAAAAGGCATAATTTCAATCAATTTAACTGGTAGAAAGATATTTTTAATTGCTATATCTTTATTATTTTTACAACATGCTTTGTTTTAAGATTATTTGAACCCAGGAGTGGACAGTTGATTGTGAAAAGTGATCACCCAGGTGAGTTTGGTCTTGAGAAAGACTGTTGTAGATGGTGACTGATGTTTTGACAACCCAAGTAGAATAGGTCACATGACCACAACTCCCTTAAATCAAGCTCCAGTATCAAAATAAACTCCAGAAATGGAAACCTCCTTGATATTAGTAAGAAGGTGAAGTTTCAGCTCACAATGTTTGACACAGTAAAAATGGCATGAAATATAAAATTTAGAATTTTGTTATATTGTATGGCAAAATGTATTGGATGGCAAGTTCGTACCATCCAGCTAATTTTCCCCACAAACTCTTAGAAAACATCAGATTTTATAATTCATGCCATTTCTCCTGTGTCAAACATTTTGAGCTGAAACTTCACCTTCTTATTAATATCAAGTTGCTCTTTCCATTTCTGGAGTTCATTTTGACACTGGTGCTTGATTTAAGGGAGTTGTGGTCACGTGACCTGCAAATGGCCTATTAAGTGAGAAACATTTTACAGTAGGTATGGTGATTCTTGTAATGAAACAATTACCTCCCAAGTTTCCATTTCAGGTGATCTCATTCCTTGGTTGCCATCCATTCCTGGTTTCACAGGTGGCTAGGAAATAGAAAACAAAATGGAATAAGATATTGCCACTCTCACATAAAAAAAGATAATTTTGGAGTGACTTAGACAACATTGTAACATTAGAAAGCTTGTGTGGAAGTTCAGCCCAAACTCACTATTTGGCTTTAGAGTAAGTTTAAAGAATCAAACATTTATTTCATGTTATTTTACCTTTGAAGAAAGACTGTCTCGACCAAGAGGCTGAAAGAGTATGATAATTATGAAAACATTAGTCAGAGAACAATTACTTGGCTTGATATGAAAGCTGTTCAATTGTTGTGATGTTGAAAAGATTATTTTAATGTCAACAAAAATGTATGAAGAGAAGCATACACTATCTTTTTTCTGCTTTGATTTTTGTCGCTCTTCTTCTAGTCTTTGTCTGGATAACTGTGCTTCTCGTCTACTCTGCTGCATCATTGCTTCTCTAGCTTTCATATCTTGTTCCTGACAGAAAGGATGACATAAGGAATTGAGCCAATCACAGCTTGTGTGATTACTCCACATATTGGGTAATATATAAATATGTAATATTAAATAATTGCATCATATTTACTTGTCTACTTCGATAGATTCCTCCCTCTGCAGCAATCCTGAAATAAAGAAATTTTGTGTATAATTTATTAGAAAAACTTTCAATATTACACATATTACTTCTCAAACCATGAATAATTGATAAGGAGAAAACAAAGTAAAACACTACCATGACAGAGGTTTAGATGCGTGACCTTAATAAGCATAAAATTTGGCCAACTTTTGCTTTGATTTTCTCTGAGAATTATTCAGGGTTTAAGAAGCTAGATCAAGCACTTGAAAGAGTGTTTCATCCTCTATCCAAACACCTCAAAGTCAGTTAAAAAGACTCTGGTGCTGCCTTATTTTTTAACCCACTTCTTGTTGTTTGGATATTGGATAAAACACTCCTTCCTGTCTTTCATCTATTACATCTAAATGTGATGATAATGATAGATCTGGAAAGATGACATAGAGAGGCCTTAAGCCCTAAAAGCATACCTCTACTTCTTGGATCACTTCAAGACTAGTTTACTTGGTACTAATCTCAAAAGTAATTTAATAATCTTATGCTTTACTGTACATACCCTGTTCCTAAAGATGATGCTCTGGGTTTTCTAGATGAGTCACTAATTCTAGCTCTTTCTAGAGTTGCAGGCCTTGGAGGTAGATTTGGTTTTTCTATTCCTGACATAGCACCTGTCCTCCTATCATCAACAATTTACAACACTCGTAATTTAGGAGCTGTATATACTATTCACTGTCAAGGGGAAATGAGTGACAAAAATATGGAAAATGTTTTTAGATGCAAGGGCAAATCTGTTAAGATTTAATAGCTTATGCCTGGCAAGCATTTTCACAGGGTCTCCAATTTCTCACCTATCCCTCCCTTCAAACTCGAGAAGATTCACATCAAACTTATCTAAACTACTACAAGCTGCCATCACTATTATTAAGGTTACTGTTGTATAACTTTGTTACAATTATAACTATTGCTATAGATATTAGACAATTACTGCTATTATTATCTTTATGATAATCACATAATGTGCCATATTATCACTATCCTTGTTAGCTACTATTAAGGTAATATTTTATAGTCATCATCATCATTATCACTATCATCACCATTATTCATTATTATTATTATTATTCATTATTATTATTATTACTATCATTGTTATTATCAACATGTTTCGTACAACTTTATTGAGAAAAGAATTGAGGACTTTTCAAGGGCAAATGCTAAATTTTCAAGGACAACAAAACATCTCAAGCAGTCTTTCTTTTTGATCTTGTGTTACTATTATATGTCAGCAAGCTTGAGGCTTGATTTGACCTGTTGATTAATCACCCACTAATTCAAAGAAACAAAGATAACCAAAGCACATGCTTGGGTCACCCTGCATTACTTTTGCAAAATGAAAATGAAGTTATCAGGACTATTGGATTTATAGATGAAAACTAACATGAAAAGGGAAAAAAAATGAAAACTACTTAAATCTTTGTTAAAATAATTGCAAAATTTGTCAAATGCATAAAATCCCAAAGACTGTTTCCATTTTCTTAAAAGACTTTTCCCCAATATTCAATTACTTTTCAAGGAAAAATTGAATTCAAAGACTTCAAGGCAGACTACAAAATTCAAGGACTTTTCAAGGCTGTTTAAACCATGTATCAATTATGTTAACCAGTCTAGATGAATTTTTTAACTGTTTTTATCAAAAAAGCATGATCTTTTATTAACAAAAGATGCTATTTGAAGTTATTTTCAACAGAATGGTCTACCCAATATTTGTAGCATGTCAATACTTATTACTGTCATCATCCTCATCATCATTAGATATTACTGTATTATTACAGTGCCACACGCAAAAGTATGACCACTTTTAATGTATTCGCATACTTTTATGCACGGGATTTTGCTGACAAACGAGCTATTACTCGCCATATTTGGTAAAACCAGACAGCTTCTTATCTAAATGTGTCACTTTAACACACAAAATCCAGTGCACAAAAGTATGCGAATACATTAAAAGTGGTCATACTTTTGCGTGCCGCGCTGTAATGTAACCAAACCTTTTGTGCAAAAGTCTGCTTGCCATTACATTACCATTCATTCTTATTTATTCAATTCAGTCAATTACCTTCTTTCCATCATCCCATTAGATACCTCTGCTCGCCTTCGACTATCAGCTGCTTTTTGCTGTTGTATTATTTCTTGTTGTTCTTTCTGAAGCTTTCTTGCTGCTCGTCTCCTTTCTTCAATGAGCCTTTCCTCTTCTTCTCTCTTTTGCCGCTCTTCAATTTCAATTGATAAGAATTCCTACAAGATGATAAAATTCAAATATCAAAACTTGAAACATGTGTAGGATTATTTTGTATCTTTTGAGCTTATCCTAAGACATAGAGCAGATTTCGTATGACTGTGAAAAAGTCGCGGCACAAACACGGCGCAGACACGGTCAAGGCGCGGCAAGGACCTTCAAAATTCTAGAAAACATCACGGTCGCGGCAAGGCACACTTACGGCACTGACCGTGCCACAACTTTTTCACAGTCATACGAAATCTAGTCTAAGTCATTTACGGGAAGGGGGGGAGGGGTTAGGTAGGAGTTGGCATGTGTGGAGAGGTCACCAACTTTTATACAGGAGAAAAGCAAAGCTAATTTGCATAAGCAAAATATGAACAATGAAAAACAGTTTTGGAGAGTGAGAGTCAGTACACATGTACAGGGAGTTAACTAGTGCGGAAGATAGCAATAAAGATGTGTCCCTTGATTTGCACCTGCCCTCCCTCCTCCCTCCATAAAGGTCATTTCCTAGATTAATATTTCTCAATATTTCTA
This sequence comes from Stichodactyla helianthus, assembly GCA_015163945.2. Lineage (NCBI taxonomy): Eukaryota > Metazoa > Cnidaria > Anthozoa > Actiniaria > Stichodactylidae > Stichodactyla > Stichodactyla helianthus. Next base: position 10,810 of record WUAP02054782.1, read on the forward strand.
GGACCCAATGTAGATGTCTAGTCAAACTAGCATCAATAAAATTGTCTAGTCAATACTTATGGTAATTAGTGGCCTGTGCATGGCAAAGAGGCTTGCACACATGCAGCATCCTTGTCTAGTACATTTTCTTTGGACTTCACTTTTTATCCTGTATTAATTCTCTTTTCCTTTTGTAGAAGAGTATTTTTGCAATTATAAAAGTTATAAAACTTAGGATAACTAAATTTATACATACTTAGCCTCATTTTCATGGCAAAGCTAATAATTACTATAAATATTGAGGCCTTAAACAGCATAACAGAACAGAATTTTAAATTATGACTACAAAAATACCCTGGTACACGTGCTGTGCCATTACAGAGACGGTTGCATGAATTAACATTTGGTTTTGATGAGCAGTCATCTCTTATGCTATGATTGGTTGATTGACAGATTTTGCCAATTTCCTGCCATGACAGTCACTTTCCCATGATGTTTCAGTCATACAAAAACTGTTCTAGCTATCAGCACTGGTAAACACAACAACAGCAACAGCCAGAACAATAATCATTTATCAATTAATTTAAAACTGTTACGTTTTTGAAGCCCCACTTAACCCAAAAATCCACAGCTGATTCAATGGTCCTTCCCTATCTACGGTTAGTGCCACTTGTGTTATGTGCTATTTATAATTTGTACTTGTAATAAGTGTTCACAAACTGTAGGTTAGCAATTTTATTGACAACCATGATTTATTTTACACAGTACTGCACTAATACAGCTTTATTAGTTGGTAGGTAAAACCTTTTCTCAAACTTGCATGACCCTCCAGAGACAAGCCAGAAATGAATATTCTGAGAATTACTCAGACAAGCTAGAAATCTTTGGAAATTTTACAACAAAAAGAAAAAACTGAAAATTTTGTGTTAGTACACAATTCTTGGTATAATATATTTTTCTGGTTTGTTAGTTTGTCAAACTAGAGGTGCATGTAACTGAGAAAAACAGGTTTACAAAAATTAATGAGAAACAGCATTCTTAAGGTATAAAGGAAAAATTCACTTCCTCTAAATATTTGTACACAATTAATCTATTCTATAACTGTTTGCTTTTGTGTTTGAAAACTCAGCTTTGAGCTCCTACAAGGAAATTTGACAAATGTTGAAATCAGGACAAGGACAAACATTTCTCTGATTCCTTGATATTTGTTCATGAATATGTTCATATATATTCATATACACCTTCAGTAAGTTATTCTTTAACTTACAATAAATAAAAGTATTAAATACTAGAAATAATGCTACATAATTATATCTCTGGTTTCACCACGGGTTTAACACTGAAAAACCACAAACTCTATCATGCACTTAATGCTACAAATAACCATAGACATAACCTTATTTGGTCAATTCTTGGTCACTGTAATATGCCACTGCTAATCCACACTCATCCCATGAAAGTTTGTGACATCAATATCATGTGGCAAATGCCCCCACAATTAGTAATCAATCAAAATTGTGGGAGGGTAGGGTTGGGAGAGAGTGGTTTTCAGTGTTTGCAGTATCTTTTGTTGATGTAATGATTTAGTCTATTGTTGATGCTACAAGGGAAATGTGCTTAAACCTGTATAGACCAAAAATGGTTTCAGGTCTGTATTAATAATCTTCAAACTATCGATGCCCAATAATCTCTGAAACCTGAATGTCAGGACCACTAAATTCTATACATACATCTATTTTAAGGAATTCACAAATATTCAACTTTGCAGTGTTTAGGTATTTGAGTACATTATTTTGATGAAGTGGAGTTAAAATCTTGTGAGCTTTTGAAGAGGATAAAGTATTCCTACATTTAAGAGGCTGGCATGAAGCTTATTTTTAATGCCTCTGATCTCTCCTAATTCAGGGTCAATTTAAACATATGTACTTTATTTATATATATATATATATATCACATAATACCAAATAAGTGATGTCTAATAATAGAAATGGAATGTTTTATATTTCCAATTATATAAATGATAATAAACTTCTGATTGAATCATGTGAACTAGTATACTATTTTTGTGTATTTCTCTATTTTCAACTAAATTCTTAATATAATGCTATATGCTAATAAAATTAATGATTTATTGAAAAAATAATTGCTATTACTTAATAGCGATTTTGCTATAATATGCTTCTTATTAAACAATATATTTTTGTTTGATAAACAAAATAAACTTTTGATCAGGAATAAATCTTAGGAAGCTAAAATAAATCTGAAGCAAAAGAAAGATAAGTTCATAATAATGAAAATATAAATGGAATTGACAGAAATGAAAAATAATGATCTTTCTTTTATGGAATTTTTTGTTGGGTTTCTTTAATTGAAATTCTTTATGTGAACATTGACTACAAACTAATAACTTGCAGAATGTCTTTTTGGAAAAATACTTTGAACTTTAAGTTCTAACAAAAATAAATCAAATTTTAGAATTTACATTTGAAAGCATTTTCTCATGCTTTCTATTTTGGTGTTGTTGTGTCTAAATTAATACTAAGGTGTAGACAGTTTTACAACAAACTTTTGGTTTCACACTACTGTATTGTCTCTTTCTCTGTTTTTTTTTTGGTGAAACTTAACATGTTCTAGGACTAAAGTGGTCCATAGTGAGGGTTCTCTTTTACATGTATAACCTTTTTTGTATGTATTAATCTCTAAGACAGGGAAAAGGCCAGCTTTACCTGTCAATCACACATAAGTCTCCATCATAAGAGTTTAGTTATAGTAAAAACTCTGAAATAATTAAGCAAACTCCAAGATGGTTGTCTTTGGAGACTGACAGCTAAAGAGAGGCCATCTTAACAAGACAATTGTTTTTTTGATTTTAATAGACTCCTTGCAGCATTTCCCAAAACAGTTCATTTTGTAGGGCAAGACAATGGAATATTTTCAATCGTCGATTCTCAGGAGACTAAAATTCTATTGTTTTGTCCTCCAAACTGGACTGCTTTGGGAATTGCCACAAGGGGTCTATCTCTTGAAAAGAACTTACTTAAGATATACATAACCTATTTACTGTCAATAGAAATCTAATTAATTTGTGTAACTAAGCTAAAATACATACATGTATCTAAGGGCATAAATAAACTGAGAATATTTAAGCAATTCTAGTTTTTAAGCATCCAAGCAACAGCAAAGCAAAGCCCAATAACCAGAAGAGATTTTAAGACAGAAGTAAAATTTAACAAGAGGTAAAGAAGAAGAACAATAGTGGAGAACATCGTTTTAGGTTCTAGTGATCGTTGGAGGTTTAATGCCAGCATCAGCCATGAATTCATCTGAAACAGAATCAAAAGAAGGATTTACTGTGAGTCTGGCACAACTCAAGGGAAAAAAGACGTCCAGGAAAAAATACAATTTCCAGTCTTCCCTGGAGTAAATTTATGCCAGCTTCACAGAAACTTTAATGATTCTAGTCCTTTTTTTTTTTGCTTCTTTTGAATTTGTTTCTTTTAGACATTAGGTGCTTTTTAGTCAATTATAATGAAAATGTTATGCTTTCTAGAATGGTTAGTAATTCTGTGCTGCAGCAAATTTTAAATTAAAGGTAAACTCTAAACAACAGGTTAATAGTGATTGCTGTCTTTTTTGTGACAAGAAGCACAAGTTTCTGTTTCAATCTGGTTTTCAGCGCAACAAGGTTACTGGTATAAATCATATATTTGTATATGGATTTTTAAGGCTGAATATTCTTTAATGACTAAAATAATGAAAAGAGTAGATATCATAGTTCTTGTTACATATTGATTTGAAATCCATTCCAACTTAAACACAGTTAAGTTGACATTCAGAAGAAGCTTAACTATCAGTACCATGAGCATAGCTGGGAACAACTATTAAAGTGTTATGATACTAAGAATTATTCATGTAGTAATAATGAATGAATGACAATATGATATTTAAAATTGAAATTTGGAAATTTAGATCAGTGTTGAAAAGTTATTTATAGTTTAAAAAAGGAATATAAAGTTTCAGAACTTTATTTTTAACCTACAGCTGATGCAGTTGAAACTGTGACTACACACACATATTAAAGAATGTTCTGGCATGGTGACATGCTTGTGTTAATAATTACAGCTAATTTATAAAACAAATGAATATAAACAATTAAGCGCATTAATTTATGAAATATATTTCCGTGGCTAAAAAGCTGTATTTCTACAACAAACATTTATGAAAAATAAATAACAAAAATATAACACCAATAAAAATAAAAGTTAAAGAATAAAGAAAAAAGAGAAAGAAAATAATGTGATGGTACTGGTAACTAAAATGCTGCAATCAGGAACTGTTAGTAATAATTTACAATAATCAAGGTTGGATGACACTCAAGGCTATTATATATAACACTCATTTTTATTATCAAATGTGCCAACAAACAGAAGTAAGTTTTGGTTTGTAAATAATGATTTTAAGTGAAGTTGTTTTGAACAGGATGATAATAAAAATGGATGCAATCATAGTTACATGTTATATATAGTTGTATATATTTCCTATTGATAAACAAGATATCAAAGTAATGATACCCATCTATCCTGCTGAGCAGAAATACATTTTGTAACCAATCACAGTCCATTGTGATTTTTCATGGCCAGCCCTATATTCAAGCACTTTTTTCTACCTGTACTGGGAACAATTGAAAATTTAATCCAATGTATTTTGATTCCTAGAAAAATCCAAAACTATTAAACAGAGTGATATTTCATCTATGAATTATCTAAAAACCATGAGAGAAATGATATTGAAAACAAAGAGTGAGGGCCGGAGGTTTTGTCCAACAATGCTTTGAGCAGCTACATGTAGTTGTTTGCTTAGCTGGATTGCCATGTACACTTACTTTGAATATGAACGAAAAGACCAAATGAATGAAAACAGAAAAAATAATTCCACCATTTCTTACCTTTATTGACCATGTTAACAGTGGTAGAGCAGATTTCATATGACTGTAAAAAGCTTCCAGCACAAGCACATTCTTGACATAGTCAAGGCATGTTAAATTTTTAAAACTTCTTGGTCATGGCAAGGCACACTTAAGCACCAATCTTATTGTTAGCTTTTCACAGTCATATGAAATCTGCTCTATAATACCTCAGCATGTGTTTTGCATGACAGTGCAAAACCAAAACAATGGTTGATCAATTGCGGCACCAATAAAATACCCAAACATCTGGACTAAAATTATTACCACACTGGTATGAGCACTACTGGTATTTATGATGTACCAAATTGCTCCAAGATATTTTTGTATAAATTATTTCAGGTTACATGAGTATCCACAAGGAACACAACCAAGAATAATACAGCTACTGAACAAAAATGTTCAATGAAGAAAATTATTCTCAAGTTAGGGACTGGTCATAAAGTAAAGGGAGGTGGGCTGGTCAAAATTATTCAGCCTATAAATAAGGGCGGGTCAAGAAAATTAGCACTAGTCAAGTGTGGTTATCAATTTTTGTGCCAGTGTTTAAAGGCTGGCCATCTTAAATCAACACTAAGAAAATGGGTGTGACACTTAAATAACTGTGTTCATAAATTTTATTTTACCAGCCCACCTCCTTTACTTTATGACGAGTCCCTTACAAGATCCAAACAATCTCTAATTTTGGTCTATTGTTAGACACATTGTCCTACTAGACTAAGCCACTAGGGCATAATCAATGTTTTCCCATTTAGTTAATTCCCTTGTGTATTATTTCTTTGCCTATCAGAAATGCTTGAGATGATATGTTACAAAGGATAAGCCTACAAAGAACATTACACCCAGTGGATTTGTTCAGTTGCAAGGCAATACTGCAGCTTACAGCTTCATTATGCTTGAACCCACCTTTTCTAGTTGTTCTCCTTCATTCAGTTCTCCATCAGGTTGACTTCCAGCCTCACGATCGTCTGACTGCATGGACTCTGACAGAAGCCGCTGAGCTCGTTCAATTTCCATTTGAATTTTTTTCCTTTTTTCATCTGACTCAAAAACATTGGATAATGGTTTCCTTTGCCTGTCACGCTCTCGTAGAGACCTTGGTCTGTATAAATCCTTGTCATCCTTCTTTTAAAGTACATACAAAAAGAAAGTAGTGAGTATTTCAATTTTTTAATATTCAACCTATGGGAAATTTCAAATTAGTTCTTTGCAGAGCTGACTACACCACCAATAGTAGGACAGAAGAAACTTCATCATTTTTATTCCTTTGCTCCTTTTCCACACCTCTTTGTGTGATGAGGAAATATTAATAATACCTTACCCAGGAAGCAGGACTGATGTCAGACCCACCTCTCCACCCACCATTACCAGTAGGAAGTTCCACAAAGGAGCTGTTAGAAGAAGTTGCTATCCTCTAAAGACCCTTTCTACTCTTGGAAAATATTTAGTTTTATATCACTGCTATAAGCAAATCAAGACAGCATTTATTTCAGTGAATGGGTTATGCTTACTTGGTTGATGTAGCCAGCTCCAGACATGTCAAGTGAGTGCGTTCTCCTCACTCTCTCAGTTATAAGTTGATCAGAATCTCCCATCAAGTATTCTTCCTTCAAACTGGAACAAAAATGAAATAGGATGAATTTAAACATAGGTGGGATAAGATGGATTGAATGGAAGAACAAATGAATGGGTTCATAGGTGAGTGGGTAAGGGGTGGATCGGATAGAAGGACAAGTGGTTAAGTGGGATGAGGGATTGGATAGAAGACCAACTGGATGGCTGGTTAAATGGAATGAGAGTGGTGGATGGAAGGACAAATGGATGGATGGGTTAGTAACAATAAAGATTAGCTGTGATGAATAATTCTTACCTTGAAGTTGACTTTTTACCAGCTGAGTAAGGTTTCCTAATATCTCGATCTAAGGTTCTTTTCTGTAATAGGAGAAAATCCAAATTATTTCACCAAAAAAAACATGGATAAAAAAACATGGAAATTTTTGACAATGAAAAATGATATTATAAACCAATATTTCTAAATTCCAGCATTCAGAAGAGGTCTTGTGATACTTACTTTTTCCTGTTGCTGTGCCACCACACTCAAATATTTAAAAATATGTTGTCTACCCTTGATACAGACCTGGTTTAAACAGGAAAAGATTATGTATAATTATCATCATCATCATCTTTGCTATCATCAAGCACCATTGTCAATGGTATCATTAAACCATCATAATCAGATATCTTTTTTTATTATATACCAAGTGTCAAAGTTCAATTTTCCTTAATTTCTATTGGTCGAGAGTGTATCACATGAACGTGAAGAAATTCGACTGTCTCCCTGGCGACAAGTCTGGGAGGGC
>WUAP02054893.1:0-18103 GCA_015163945.2 Stichodactyla helianthus
TAATCAGTTCTATAACCAACAAGGTCTGGTGTCTTTATCGTGGTATAAAGATACCATCACGTGGTACCAATTGGTACGCGCTATTGGCTGAACAATCTAATGAATTTTAATGAGTTTTAGAATTTATGTTTAAAGCATTATCCTCAAATGACATTGTGGGATTTTGACTTTTTTTTTCAAACAGCGTCTTCTGTAGATTAGAGATTACTTCCTACAAAAACACCCAGATGACGTCACATCATTTACATATCAAGATCTTCAAACATTTATAACTCAAAAAGGATCATACATTACCGGCAAAATTAAACTGTCTTATCACATACTTTATGAAGAATGGATTTCCAAAATATGGAAGTAGGCATTAGGGGCATTTTAAATCGTTCAGTTTGTATGACCACGAATTCCAAGTGACTTCAGATATACGATTTAAATCGTGGTGCGATAAGTTGGATACGACTAAGTTAGGCCAATAGTCGTAAGCAAATAAAAAATTGAAATTTGGAGACATCGTGTGCTGCATAAATTTGAAACTTAAAAAAAAATCGTGTAGCACCCTTATAAACCAACTAAAATCAAAGAAATTAATAACTACAATATGAATTTTAATTTTCTACAAGTTAAATTAAATAATATACTGATTTAATCGTGTATCAATTATTTATCGATTTTGGATGAATGGACTAATACTACGCTCTACGCTTAACAGGAACAAGCCAGCTTTTCCTGTTTATCCGGTTTTACGGGGTAAAAACTCTGTACTTCTGGTTTAGAAAACAGGTAAAACAGGATTGCCTGCAACCACAGGGAGCCCACTCTATTTTATTTAGGATGTATTTCTACATTTTAAAATATTCTACTAGTATTTTTACTTAAATTTACGGTTTCTCGTGTTAATTATCACACTATCTTGGTACAGAAAATAAATAAAATTATGGATTGAATTTTTCGTTTTCACTTTTATCTAAAGTGGGTTCCCTGTGTTTGCGACTGTTCGTTCTTGAGAATACACACACTCACACAGAAATGCTACTTACATTTACAAATAAAAACTGTATTTTAAGTAGATTATTATATGTACATGGCCTAAAAACTGGCAAAGATATTTTGCGAGTCGGAAACTTGCGTTACCTCGGCTACACTCAAATGGCTTCCACTGTGAGCCAACCAAAAAGCACGACCAGCCTCATCGACCAATCACAATGCTTGGATATGAAACGCGATAACGATGGTTTCCCACTCAACAAAAATCTGTTTAAAGTGAACGCGACTACAATGTGACTGAGCACCCCCCGATCTATTTATATAAATATTCCAAGATTATATTGAGTTGAATATACAAAAGGCGTGAGAATTTGTAAGAAGCAATGATTGCATACAAAAGGGTAAGTATAGTTTGGCAGACGTATATGGATAAACAGGCGTAAAACCTTACTTATTTCTATTATTATTATTATCATCACCATGGAAATGACAACTAATTATCTTGAAGTCTACAAGAAATTTTTATATTTGCTTTAAGTTGACTTATTCCTTTTGAAAATGGCATCTTTATCCCCTCGACCTCGCTATGGCGCAACCGTCTAGTCACGGACAAAAACACTGGACAGGTAAAGTACCATCAAGACGAGGCTAGGTGGGTTTGTAGTTGGACGTCATTTCGACTAACTTAATCTAGATCAAGTTTTTAGAATTATCGACACATTTTAAACTTCCGGTTACATTTTGTTAATAGTCTATAGAGCTTTTAAGTTGTGGCGTATTTCCAGGTCCAATTGCTGACAAACTCCGCTACAATTAAACCAAAAATATCACCCATAACTTATGCACCACCTAAAACGAACAGAACTTTGTACAACAATTCCTGCTATGAAGAAAAAAGCAAAAGAAAAATCTTTATAAATCTGATTTTTATTTTAGACCCGGAATCGCTTTTTAATAGGACTGAAGTCACACGTAAAAGCTCTGTAGGCGGCTGAAACAGTTTTTGGCAACAAACAAGACTTACCGTGAAATGACAATGATGGTATGCAAGTTTGATTTAGATAAAAGTGATGACCAGACGTTAGCGGCCATATTGGATTGCACACTAACAAAAAAACAGTGGAAAAAACCTTTTGCTGAAATACAAAAACCTTTCCAACTTCTCTTTCAAGGATTTCGTTGAAAACGCAAGGTGATCCACCAGCTTTTATTGTAAATCATCTTTGCCTGAATATGCTTTTTTCATTCCAACACGGCTGCCACGTGGCTGGCCTCACTATTCAAAGAACAGATTTTTAATCAGAGACGAACTGCTAGGGTCAAATCATGAAGTAGTTGCAAAATGTATCAAGTACGAGGAAAAAATCTAGTTGCGTTTTTAATTGACGTCGAAAAATACAAAAGTCGCCACTACAATTCAGTCCTTACATAGAAAAATGTATCTTCATAATTTTAGTGAGTTTTGAATTGAAAAACAATTGGGGAAAAGAGAACCTTACGCTACAAAGGAGAAAAATATAATTGAAAAATGCGAAGATTTCTTGTAGCAAGGAAAGAAAAAACTTCCGGTAAACGCTTTTCAAAACAAGCAGATTAAGCCGCATATCACGCTGGTAATTCTTTTAAAATTAAAGGCAAGAATAGAAAACGAAAATATGATAGAAACGAAAGTTGCTTCCTCTAATTCTCGAGTGTAATTTATCAAAAAATGTTTTAGCGGGAAAATGCCATAAAAATCAAATGAAACTTATAGAAAGTTTTTGAATTTCAATTTAAATTTTAACAAAATCTCTAGCAAGGGCGTAGCAAGTCTGATTATATGTTTTCTAAGCTTAAAAACAAAATAGACAATCTTTATTCGATTTCCTTGTCGAATTGACTTCAAAACTAACTTGAATTGAGAAAACTAATGTGAAGTCAATAAATCGCTCTTATAAAGCTTTTGAAAATCAGGACGAAAAAGAAACCTAGTCTACGTAAACTATTACCAAATAAGGAAATGAAATTTATGACCAAATAAGGAAAAATAATTTATGTCCAGATAAGGAAAAGAAATTTATGACCAAATAAGGAAAAGAAATTTATGTCCAAATATGGAAAATAGATTTATGACCAAATAAGGATAAAAGCAATCATAACCCGTTACAAGACCAAATAAGGAGAAATCATTAACCAATCCAGAACAGATCTGGTTACCCAAAAGAACATTAAAAAAAAAATTTTGAAATATTTACCAACAAATAAAACAAATCACTATATTATTATCTCTATACACTAATACTCTACATCCTTCCCCTCCGTTGCTTAGATACTAAGTACTTAACTTACTGTTCTGGGTACTCAAGCACTTTTGTCTCACCTCCCTGATTTTCAGTTGAAGACTGTTTCTGCTTGGAAAGAGCTCGGAGTGGTTTTGTTGGAACTCCGTCGTCGTACGTTCGGGCGGAAAGTACCCAGTCTCGCTCAAGAGTTCCATGACAAGGGTTCGTCTCTGATCCTGGTTTCTGCGTGCCAAGTTCTCGGGAGCATCGCTCTTTGTTCCTGATGTCCCTTGATCTCTTGAATTACTTTGTTGGAGAGCTGCGGCCTCTGCTAGGGCGTCTAGACTCGAGTGACTTGAAGGTGTTGACGAAACCTTCTCATGCTCACCCTGTGGCTCTCCTCCTTCAGTCGTTTTTGCTTGTCTTGCGGAGTATCGAGTCTTGAGTGGCTGTTGCTTGGAAGGGTTTGCCGCTGGCTTGGCAATCTTTTTTTCTTTAGAATTCCTGGGATTGTATTCGGGAAGGTCAGCGAATTGCCTCGTGAAATTCACATCGGCGAGAACTCTGTAAACACAGAGGACTAGCGTGACGACAAGACTATTGAGGTTTTTTCATGTGACGTTCCGCTTGCGAGGAATCTGTTTTGTTCGAAGGGGTTTACTGTGAAATTTATCATACAGACATTATCAAGAGTGCGAAATTTCGTGAAGATTATACGTCAACCATATGAAGATATAATTTTTCAAAAAGTCGAATTTTCACAAAGAAATGTATGTTGGTGGCAAAATTTGCCTGTCAGCATACATTTCTTTGTAAAAATTCTAAGGTTTCAAAATTTCACCTCTTCTCTGAGATTCTGAATAACCTTCCCGAAACTTCACAGTTTCACTAATATCTATATGACAAAATTGACTGTAAGCTCCCTTTTCTGATAAAACAAATTTCTCAACACCGTAACATCACAGTGAAAAACTCAATTTCAACCACTACCGCTTAAAACAGAACTAGACTTACTCATCCCCTGTGTACATGAGCACTATGTCGTGACAAGACTTACTAACCCCCCGACCCCGTCAACAGCGAAATAACTGAGGGATAAACACGAAAGAATTGAACGAACGAACAACTTACTCCTCCATTCCATCATTGATGTATCTCTTCAGAATGGTTTTCTGAGTGCCGGTCTCTGTTCGCTCTTGGCCTTCTCCATGCCTCTCTACTCCTTCTGTAACTGTTTCTTTCGCAAACTTTGATTGGCTGTCATGAGAAGTGAACTGAGGATCTGCTCTTAGAGTGCTCATGCCTGTATTAGAGTTGCCGCTGACAGCCTGAACTGCAATGTCAGTTCCATTTGCAGTGATAGGATTTTTGATATTCTGAGGTAACTTAGCAGCATCCTGTACCGTGTTGACATGGGCACTCGATAGCGGTCTTGAAGGTTCAGAACGGGCCGAATTCACTTGTGTAACAAGGTTGGAGGGTTTTCCAACACCGGTAGAAATGACAGACGAAGAGAAGTGAAATGAACTCCTTGTCACTCCAAGAGGCGGGGACATCAAAGGCTTGAACATCTGTGGTGCCATATTCTGTAAAGCACTACCTGAAACAGACTGCCCCTGGACCGAGGGCACAATCTGTAAGGGTCTTAGCTGTGTCTGCCCTTGCGTGCCCAATGGCACCCCTGATGACGTTGCCAAAGAGCCCTCGCCTGCGTTAGTCCCGACTCGAGGGAGTACAACGGGCCATCCTTCTTGAGAAGAGCTCATGGGGACATTCTGGGCCATTCCTTGTAGCACTGCAGAAGCACCAAACGGTTTAGATTCCAGAGGCAGGACCCTAGATGCCCCTGTTGGTTTTGAACTTCTCACAAAGTTTGTGATTCCTGTAGATGTGTTCACTACTCCGCTTGGGAAGGGTGCGATGGGCTTCAGCTGGGTCTTCCTTGTAGGGGAAGACAAGGGGCTTTTTGGCTGACCTGCGTAGTGGAGAGTATTACTGAATGACTGAAGGTGCGTCTTATCGTACTGCACATTAGGTCGTATCGCTGTCCCTGATACAGGAGAGCTATTTACAATGCTAGATGAGTTTGAAACAGACCCTTGGGGGCCTTCCGACATTCCCCGAAGATGAGCCGAGGAGTGTACGACAGACGAACTGATGACGCCGCTAACACTCGACGAACCACCAGATGAACCAGTCCCTCTTGGTAAAATCTGGTGGCGGGCTGACTTGGGTCTAAATACCGATCCCTTGGGCTTGAAATTCCCACTGATTGTCAATCCAGGAGAAGACGACTTTGTGAATGGGGCCGTTGTTGGTCGCACAAAGGTCTCAGACTCACCACCTTCTACAGATTCGTCTGAAAGCTGCCTTGGAATCCTGAAGGCTGGTTCAACAACTTTATGGGATTGTCTTCGAGTGTCTTGATCCCAGGATGGTGTTTTTGCTCTTGTGGTATTAGCTGGGCCAACTTTGGATGAAACATCTGGTGTTCTCGCTCGTCTCGTAAACGGTATTGGAGAATATTTCGCCTTGTTGACGTCCGGTGTTAGGCTACGCTGATTAAACCCTGTAAGAGCTGGTGAAAATCGTTGTTGTGGGAACACTCGACTTTCAATGTCCTCGTCGTCTGATAAATCGAAGGCCTCTTCGTTGTCGTCCAGATTTTCTCGACATTCCAACTCGACGGAGCCTTCATCTTCACTTTCTTGGTCGTCAGGATTCGTAGAGGATGAAGGCGGTACCACAGATAGAGAATCTTGTCTGCTCGTGTCTAAACATTCCTCTCGTTCTGCCAATCGCGTGGAGCACATCTAAATACAAAACGACACAATATTAGCGCCTTCACATGATCTGTGTATTTCTCCCTGCTGGGGTTAGAGAAGGACTGGTATCAAACCTCTCTTGCACGGAATTGTGGGACTATGGGGCAAACATTGCCGCCATCTTGTGTTCAAATTTTCTAGCTAAAGTTTTACAAAAACGCGGGAATTCCTCACTTAAATCTTTCATGATATTATAATGCTTGAAAAAGTCAATTCAAGCGAATTTTTCGCGCTAAAATTGCAGGAATTTCTCGATGAACTCTTTTCTTGATTTCGCAGTGATTTCAAATGAAAGCTGAACTAGAATTGAAAATCGACCTTTGCTTGAAACCCCCGACAAACTTTACCTGTGCAAGTTCCACCAGAGCTTGAGGAGAATCGAGTCCTCTGGGCTGTGGGGTGAAGGGTCTTTGGACGGACTCACGGTACTCCCCCTGGTGTATTGGTGTACTCTGTGATCGCTTACACCTCATCTTTGGTTTAATATCATCCATATTCTGAAAGAATCAGATTCAATAGTCCTTTTTCGCGTTCCACAAAAAAAAACAAAAAACGTTTTTTGTTGACCACAGACTCATTTGTACAGGGTTAAGTTCGTTTATAAGTAGGTTATTCATAGATAATAGTGAAAGTTAGCGGAAATTAAAAGTGTTTGCATTGTTCAAGTTGTACATTATTCACATTGCCTTTCGTATTTATGAATTATTTTCTAGTAAAATCTACCTTTATATCTCCACCGTAATCTAAAGATCCACTCGCCAAACACGACCCTAGGATCAACCACAACAAAAAAGAACTTGATTAATAACACCAACCTAAATACATCTGTAAAATCACAGTCATTCAATGACAGGAATACGCCTCTATAACGTCAAGTAGCCGCACTCAAACTACGAAAATGTTTTTGGTCATTCAACAGCTGACCCATGTAGAATCAATGCTGAGAATAATGTCAGAATGGTTATAGGTACAGATGCAAAAACACATTTCTAAATTCTTCCAAGAAAACTCTTGTACTATCTAGGACCTCATTCTAGAAGCATCGTGAAGTTAGGTTCTCTAGTCAGTTTTACTAACATGCCTCTTAGTTGTAACATCTGTTTATAACAGCTCGCTACCTGAGGCAGAATCTGATGAGTCTGTTCGTTCAGAGGTTTTCCTCGGTGACTTTTTTCTGTCTTTTGAGCACCATTTCCAATCAGGATGCGCCTTGTAGTGCGCTTCTTTAACCTGTAGAACAAGAGTATCTGGTTAACTGTGATGATGATGATGATGGTGTTGCTGATGATAGTGATGGTGCGAGATAGTGGTGATGATAGTGGTGATGGTGATGGTGGCTGATGGTGGCTGATGGTAGTGATGGTGATGGTGATAGACCTTTACGATATAAACATGAAAACAAGGTCTAAGAGCCTAGATTTCATGTAAAGTAAATTAAAAGACTGGGATTATGACAGACAATGAAGACAAAGTTTCTCTACGAGATATCCCTGAATCAAAACTTTCAAATTTTCAGCGAACAGTCCACGGAAACCTTGATGGTACTGCAACAGGTTTTAGAATGTCGTATTAAGCCAGAAAAACTGTGTTTATAATCTTAATCTAAAGAAAAGTGCATGGAAAGTCAAATAACATTCCTATCACAGTACAGCTGTAGGGAATTTATGAGATGAAAAGACATTGCTAGTCAACTTCGCCTCTATTTTTGATTCTGTCGGCCGTTTTAATGCTTACGTTGTAGAAGTCTATCTACCAAAGGGCTTCAGATGGAAAATCAAAGGTACTCGACACCTACCTGGGCAGCAAGATCATTGTACAGTTGTTTATCTTCAGGTCCTAAGGCGTACCACCATTCTCCAAGTATCTTACTTACTGTCCTGTTATCTTGGTGTGGATTCTGCTGGTGGACTAGACCGCGGTGACGCTTACTGAATATCATAAATGCGTTCATTGGACGTCTGATGTAATCCTGAAATAATAATAAAATGGCATTTTATTAGAATGAATATAAGGCAAGCCATTACACTTAAAAGGCGTCCCATAAGAATAATTATTGTATGAGTGGGAAACTTGCAGTACTGACTTACAGCACGTACACGGTACGGTATGCAGTAACACTGAAATGGCTTCCCATAAGAATGCTCATCGTATGAGTGGGAAACGTACGGTACTGACTTACAGCACGTACACGGTACGGTATGCAGTAACACTGAAATGGCTTCCCATAAGAATGATTATCGTATGAGTGGGAAACGTACGGTACTGACTTACAGCACGTACAAGGTACGGTATGCAGTAACACTGAAATGGCTTCCCAAAAGAATGGTTATCGTATGAGTGAGAAACGTACGGTACTGACTGAAACGCTATCAAAATTTTTAATACTGAAAAAAAAAAAAAAAAAAAAAAAACAGTACATTACTAAAAATGTTTATATAATCGCTACCTATAGCCGAGTATGAACATTTTTATTCAATAGAAAAAATGCTTATAGTTAAATATTTTTGGATTCATAAAAATTATATTTTGTAAATAAAGAATATTTCCAGTATATTTTTAAAATATATATAAAAAGGAGTTCTGGAGAGAACATTAAACACTAAGTTTGATGATTATTTTGTGTCCCGGGTCAAGATCTATGCAATCATGATGATATCGTGATATTTTTAAACAAGAAGTCTAATATAAACAGAAAGAACAATTTATACAAACAAACCAATATTCACACAATCTTGATCATATTTGGACTGTTTTATTGTCTTTGCTAACCAAAACAAAGACACAGTTTTATCAACAACTTAAATTGAATTTTTCTAATATTTATTTGTAAATATTCTAGATTCAGTAAATTAAATTTTACGTAGCATAACGTCATGTTAAAGATACAGAGAACTTTTTAAAAAATGAAGTGAATTTCAATGATGTTATTATATGATTTTATCTGGATAGCTCAGTTACTTAATGCTCATATTTTTGAAATTCTTCAGATAATATCTGAGATATAAAGCAAGCTCTGATTGGATGAACAATGGCACCTACAATACATTATTATTCATATATCACCAATTTCAAAGATATAAGTTTCTAATTGGTTGAATAAAATAGAACACAATAGACCTTTTCAGCTGTGAAGTAATGTTTACCCATTTCAGACCACGTATCATCCTCTTGGGAATAAGATTCTTTGTTTGTAATACATCCATATTAATGTATCTTTTCAAGCATTACCATTAAACAAAGAAATAAAGCCCAAGGGAATGACATGGAGTCTGAAATGCGTAAACGTTACGCCCAAGTCGAAAAAGTCTATTGGAATAAAATATGAGACTGAAAGGACAGAAAAAAAAAAAATAATAAATGAGAATAAATTTCCCACTAAAACAATTCATCAAAATGGTAAATAGTTCTATCTTATTAATCCCTGTTTTATAAACCACACAGAAGAAACCATCCTTGTTTCCATCAAGAGACAGAATTTCATATTTTAGACTTTTCCAACAGTAGGTTTATTTAAAAAAAGAGAAAAATCGTCAGTCATAATGCTAGTGTTAGTTTTCCCCAACAGTTAAAATGTTTTCTAGCTTTGATCAACAAAACATGACCTTGGTCTTATTCAAGGTTACTGAATAAGTTATGCAATACAAAAAATTGTCCTATAATAATATAACTAGAATTTGTTTGTCTAGCTTTGTATGTACTCTCTTGTTTGATTCAATAAATTTATGCATGTGCTATGGATACAAAATATATTTTGAGCCTGCCTGTACTGGAACAGAATGAGTTTCATAATTGGTTTAAAAATAATAGAATCCATGCAAACAACATTAGAGTGGTTTTCATTAACCCATGAAACACACTTCAGTGTATTACGGTTTATTAGACTTTTTTCTTTTGTTTTTCATTGTGTCTATCTGACTATTACACTCTAACTAGTACACTTTGTTTCATGGGTTAATGAAAACCACTCTAACACAATCTAACATAACAATAGCTGTCCTGTACAAAGGGTTAGCATATAAAAGCAGCTTTTGATTGGTACTGCAGTTACTCTTTACTTTTGAAAAATCTTGAATATGTAAATTAAATCTTTAAATTATCACAGGAAATCGGCTGTCTCTTCCTATTTCATTTATTCATTTGTTCATTAATTATTAAAAAACTAGGAAATTATGCTGTGATAAGATTATATCTGCCATTTCATCTGTTAAGGAACATACAGCTCTCGATCTGTCAAACCTTTCTACAGATACTCTTTAAATTCTTAATGTCACATGTTGTGCTGTCAATAAAAAGCCACAAATTTCATTATTTCAGCTCTAGAGGATGAACAGATGCAAGGAGTGAAAGATAATGGAAGAAAGAAAGAAAAATAGAGATTGAAAAAGAAAAAATCTTATGGTAAACAATACAAGAGATTTCGTATTTTTTTAAGAGCATAACACAGGTGTAACAGAATGAATAAATGTGAAGTGGTATTAATGCAAAAAAATAGGAGAATACCTCAGGAAATGTGTGCTGATATTTCCAAGACTGAAGACTACAATGTTTCTTGACTAAATTTCAAAATTAAACTTTTTGAAACAACTTAAACGTCCTATACTGTGCACACAATCATGCAGTTAAGTGCTGTGTGTTAAATAATATGCGGATGAAATTTGACAGTTTTTAAAAAATTTGAATATTAATGTTATTAAATTTGATCATAATGCCACTAGTTAGTTAGCCTAGCTAGCTCACACCTGATCCACTTTACACTATATATTAAAGAATCCTCAATGGTTGTAATTTTTAGTTACAAAAAGGCTACAAATATATTTTCCATTTAATCTTCTTCATAAAGAAATAATGTCATTTGAAAATGCATTTTTTTTAAAATATTTGTAACTTGTGGGAAAATATTTTGACCATTTCCTGTACATTTTATGTTCCCTAACACCTCTCCCTTCCTCTAAGAATTTTAATTCTCCCAAGATGTTTTCTACCTTCTACTATAGAATACTGCATGCTTAAAAAGAGCACTGTATAGATTTGATTGAAAGATTCTCATGGAACAAAAAAAGAGTTATCATTGCAAAATACCGTTTTTCAATGTCTCTGACATTTCTAAAAATAATGACCATCTTACAATTTCAAATCGGTTGTTCATATTAATCTAAAGCCACAAAATTTAACAATAATGCACAGAAAAATCAACTTGCCAGTTCTCTGAAATTTATGTTAGAGCTTTTACCAACCATTTGTATTAAAATTAATTGAAATTAAATTTCAATTAGCTCACAGAATGTAGAAGATTCCACAGAAAGTGTATCTATGCCTGTTCTCTTGAATATCTACATCAGCCTGCATTTTATGTTGCAAGCTGTTACCAATCTAGGTTATATTAGATAAATATATTTTCAATTATGATTTATATTTTCAATTATATACAATCAAATCAAAAGAATTGGTGAGGATAATTCAAGTTTTCAACCTATGTGGTAATATTCAGAATTTTTCAGAGATTTGGAAACATATAATTCTATAAATATAATGAACTAAAACATCTAAAACACATTGATGTAAGAGACTACACATGCACAGTTTTAAAGAACGCATTTCCTGTGTATGTTTTTTAAAACCGTTATGTCAATTTGTATGAAGTTTTTATTATTCTAGCTACCTCAGGCTGTTTCATGGAAGTAAATATAACATTTCCTATACCTATAGTTACACAACACGCTGAGTGAAACCAAAAGTAGATAAATAATATACACATAGTGAACTTCATGTACCTAGCGGCACTGCTGGCTGTGTACAGTACTTTCATGCACACTACAGATATACCTAAGTACTATATTGGAGGTTGGCATATGATACAACTATTCCAAAAATCATTGCCCAAGCTGAAAGCAAGTAGCAAGAAGCCATAACTGCCAACCAAAATGAATGCTGGACTGTCTTATAATTTAATATTTAAGTCAGACTCATTTCTATAGAAGTGAGTGTGATATGTAAACACTCACATGAAAATGTCCAATATCTATAAATTTGTTTTATAGAAATACATGTAAGTCTGATTTGAAACAACACAATCTAGCATTTGTTTCAGTTTTCAGCTTCTTGCTTCCTGCTTTCAGCCTGGACATCAATGATTCTTAGAATAGGTGTAAATACCTAATAAAAATTTTTTTCAATAATTATACTACTAAGTTATATGAAAATAAGCAGCTCATAAGTTTTAAATTCCTATAGGGTTTGAATTGACTTCCCATAGCTAGGGAATATTATCTATTTATATTTACAAATGCAAATAATTAACAATAATATTCTCTATTCATGTTTTCATAACACTAAATATATGACTTATATAGAAGAATAAAAAATATATAATCTAATTAAACCAAATCTTAATTTTGTGCATTTATAAAAGAAAACTTTGACCTTATAATTCAATTGTGTATTATACAGTTACATTACACTGTCTATTGTTTTTCATGGAGTTTGTAATCTTACCTTAGAATCTTTGCCCTCATCTTTGCCTTCAGAACGAGTACGTTTCCTAGAATTCCCCATAGCATCTGCCTCTGGTTGCATACTACTTTCAACAGATAATCCACATGCTTGCATATCGTCATCCTCATGTTGATCATCATTATGCAAATGTGAGGAATTATTTACTTTACTAGAAGCCAATAATCTTATAGTTTCACTTTCAGTTTCTGAAGACATTGCTGCTGTAAAACAAGTCTGGTCTTGTTGCTCATTTGAAACAGGGTATGATAGATGAGGAATGAGTGTAAGCCATGGATGGATTGCAACTTGGATAGTATTGACTTGAGCACTTGGAATCTGAAGAGTAGGAACGCACTCAGCCACTTTAACCTTATCTGCTGTTTTTTCATTTGTTTTAGAACTTGCAGTGGAAGTTTCATTTGATTTTTCTGTACTAACTTGGGGTCCTTTTTCTTTTACTTCAGCTGGAAGAACCCCTTTTTCTAAACTACACATTTCTTGTCGTGGTTGAGTCTGAGTGACAGGAACGAAGGTACTACTAGATGTGACAGGAAGCGACTGTGGGGGGATGGGTGAGTACATGACTCGTGCAACTTTAGCCTTTGGAGGAGTGATTGCAGAGGGTGCAGGAATAGGTGAAACAGAAAAAGTCCTTTTTGACGATATCGCTGGTGGTGTTGGCGGAACAGGTGAGGTTCTACCTCCCCCGTCTGGTGGTGAAATGGGTGAAAATGTTCTTTTTGTAGGAGTGTTGGGTGAGAATAAAGGTGATGGCGAAGTAACTGATGGTGTAGTGCTGTTTACATCTTCTCGACAGTGGATACCAGAATCTGGACTAATAGTATTTGTAGAACTTGTGCTGTTAAAGAAAGGGGACAGCAGCTCTGTACTGGATGACCTGCCAGACTTACATGTCTTCAAGCTGGATTTCTGGGTACCAGTTGTCATTTGGAAGTTGAAAGCAGGTGAAAATGAGCCTCCAAAAGCTGGAGAAACTGGTAAAGGTGTGGCAGGGTTTGAAAATGGTGTGGCACATCTTGAGTTACTCAAAGAAACTAACATGGCTGCGGCTTCTTGCTCTTTATCATCAAGATTCTGCTCACACTGTTCAGTGCCTGAAGTGCTGGCATTAACCTCTCCCTCGACACTCCCTTCACTATCTCCTGATTCCCAATCCAGTTCCCTGCCATGCAAAGTTCCTTTTTTCCTGCCAGGAATAGCACTAAGACTTTTTATTGATTTCCCTTTCATTGACAGGTGCCGTGAACAGTAGCCTCTTCTTTGAGACTCCTTGTTACAATTATCCCGAGAACAAAGCCGTCTCCATTGCTTTCCGTTAAACTTTTTCCTAATTCCATTTGGCATTTGCACTATATCACCTTTCTTATATTTTTGCTGTGTTGGAGTAGGAGTTCGAGAGACTAGTTCGGTTCGAGGGATTTTAGAAGGAGACGTTCTCCAAGATCTTTGATTATTATTAATGCTGGTTCTGTTCTGTGAATACATCTCACTGGCTCCCTCTATTTCCTCATCTGATATAGCACTATCCGTGTTCTCATCATCATTAGATTTTGCCTTGCTTTCAGTTGATTCTTGAAAAGCCAACTGCCTAACAACACCCTGTCTTTTAGCCGGTGGTGGAGACAAGAGGTTCCTACTATTCAAAGATTTATTTACATCTATATTTGATCCACTCTTTTTAGCCATAGTCCCTGCTGTATTTAGTCCAATTTTTCTTCTGCCTCCATCGTTTCTCGGTGACGATTTCAAGTCATTATTGGCATGAGTGAAACCAGTTGAAGACAATGGAGGCAGAAAGACCTCTTTGCTTGAAAATTTATTCCCAGCGCTGGGAGAGTCTGTTTTTGTATTTTCTTGTCGTGTTTCTTCAAGATTCTTATGAAATGAGTTTCTCTGAAGGTGGTTTGTTGTCGTAACTTGATTAGTTGCACTTTGTTTCGTTTCTTCTTCATCGTTGTCTCTGTATTGTTGTTGTTGTTGACTCGTAGTGGTTTTTAAGTTAACAGCTTTACTAGTTACACGCCGAATTCTGGATCCAGTTCGCCTGTTCATGCCGGAGTTTTGTTCTAAAAATACAAAACAAAACACACCAATTGAAAAACACTTACTATTCCGAACAAATCTTCTCAAAAAGAAAACGAAAAACCTTCACAATTATGTGGTATTTACAAATAGTATTTGAAAAGGTTACCATCGAGGAAGATACAATTCCACATCTTTTTGGTCCGATCAAAATACTCCAAGGATTTTCTCTGGGAATTAAATCCCAAAAACTAGAATTCTCTCTTGTCGACAAGAGCGTAATTGAATACCTAGATTTTCTAATATTAAGAATTGAGTCACTTCTAATTACAAACAAGAAAGAAATTCATGTCCGGTGATCTAAAACATTGACAACAGCCTTTGATATTTTTTTTTTCTCTCAGCCTAAAAAAAAAAGAAAATGAAGCGATCGCTGGGAAAATAGTTTTCGTTTTATAAAGGAAGGCCAGATTTAGATCTGCTTTCAGGGTAGATGAGGATTTAGCCGCATATAAACTCTAAATAACCATCAAGAATGGCAAAGCAGAATGCATAATATATGAACTCACAACGATAAACTCTTGGCTACAAAAACGAAAATCGCTCGTAGGCATTACCATTATGGAGGCGATCGTAAACAACTAGCTTCAAAAAAACCTTAAATTCAACCCTAAAATCACTACTAAAAGCATTAATCACAAGATCGAGGAATATTTACGCTGTAATTTTGATGGCATCAAACCGAAAAGCTAACGCTTCGGCCAGCTGATGAGAACAACCATTTTTATCGTAAATAACTGAGATAAAAATTTTTCTAAGGGATTTTGATGCCTAAAATATCCGCGATTTTACAATCAATACCTCCGATGGGTAAAATGAGTACGGAAAAGGTCATATGACTGTAAATTCTACGGTCGAATTGTTCAGAAAGAAAATTCTTAGACTAGTGAATACAACAATAGTAAAAAAATGAGTCCAGACTTGCCCATGGATGTCTTGTCCGTAAAGAGAAAGTTGAAAAAGAAATACTCGCTCGCCAACAGCACCGATCACTGAATTCTCCCTCTCATTTCTTGTTCGGTCCTATCCCTAGAAGCGGAACAGATAATGAGTTCAATAGCGTGTTTTGTGTTGAGGTTAAAGGCGATAAACAAGTTTGAACGTATTCAAGACAAAACGAAGGTCCAAACGACGAAGAAATGTTGAAAAACAAGGCGACGTTCGATGAGATCAAAACCGCACTCTTTACCACATTTTAACCAGCCGTTTCACATCCCAAATGATAAAACTAACCTTACAGAGCTTTACCGTAGAGATCGGTAGTTTTTTGGAGGCCAGATCTCGATCTGTGTCGAGTGTAGTAAAGTCCACAGCGACCTGATAATTTTACTCAATGAGTTGCATATGTGAGCAAAATAGAACGAGTGTTGTGATTGGTCCAGAAATACAATAGAGTCACACTCTGAGCAATCCTGCTTATTGACCTGCTCTCGACCAATCACAAACCACTATTCAAAGAATTACACGGAAGTATCCCTTCAATTTTAAGTTCTAATGAAGCTTTTAAGAACCCTCGCTCAACTCACAATCTTTTGTTACCAAATCTATTTAAAAATTATAAGCGAAATATTTTGTTGAAAATTGCGTGCGATATTCAATCGACCCTGGGAGACATGTTTGTCGTGGTAATTTCACTTTCGTCGCAAAGGTGCCGAAAGTATTGTAATATAGCATAAATTATAACTTAAACTCTAAAATTATTCAATCCAAGATGTCATAGTTTTAAAATGGTTGTTTATTCTCCTTGTTCGCCTTTGAAACCGTTCAAAACTACTGTGTCATTAGCGCCGTCATAAAACTTCGGCGCTTCTTCAAACAAATCGTGACACTAAAATACGGTAAATTTATTCAAAATACTCTTAAGCGTTATAGCAACTCAGCGCACGTACAATCTGATAATAAATAATCAGAATAATTTATGCAGAGTTATTCAAACATTTGGGTTCTAATGCGTCACATTAATGCAAAATTTAGTAATTGTTTGGGAGTTAGGAGCCGTGTGTGTTGACTGACTGGTACCCGTGATTTCTTTGAACTTACAAATAAAATTAATTCAGACGTAACGTTGGTTATTATTTTGGCGGCCTGAAGATCGTACTTGTCCAGTACTCTGACAAATTTATGCATAGCATTGTATTGTATTCTATTGTATTGCGTCATTCTCAATTGTATTGTATTGTTAATCTATTGTTATGTGGATATAATGTAATACAATGGTATGCATAAATTTGTCAGAGTATTGGACAACCCTCGGGGGGGCTGGTGCATTTTGAATTTTACTTGCACGAAATTTTGGTAAACCCTCAACCTGAATTTTGTGGAGCCTAAAGCCGTCGATGCACGCTACATTTTTTTCTCGCGCTGGCAATGCAGAGGGTCCTGAAGGGGTAAAACGGGAGCTGGGATTGGCCTTTTTTGGGCTGATAAAAATGGGATTTGATGCACTGGGCCTGGGATTTAGCCATTACTGGGATTGGGATTTTTTAACTCCATAACTCTAACTCTATAACTTGGACTGAGATTTTGCATAAATAGGACTGAGATTTTGCAAAATTTTGGGCTGGGAAATGGAATTAGGACCTTCCCTTCAGGACCCTCAATGCAATTTTAGATTTTGTTGCAGAGAAAAATTATAGCGTCTAACATACTTATTCACGGTGCAACATTCAGTACGGTTCGTGTGCAAGGCTCAAAATGTAGCAGAGAAAAGCTAAAAAAAAAAGTCTTTTTCAAAAACGTTGTCACTGACCGGCTCCGCGACTACGCGACTAGCCTGATAAGGAGTATGGGTAAAAATAACTGAAGCAAAAATTTTTTTAGCTCGCGCTATAGAATATAATCACGAAGAGTATAGCTTGAATAAAAAGAGTCTTTATGACTCATTTTCAGTGAAAGATGTCTCGTGCTTCCCGTGTTAATTTATTGCTTTAATTATTTTTACCCATGATCCCGTTCAGGATAGTCGCGTAGTCGCAGAGCCAGTTAGTGACAACGTTTTTTCAAAAGACTGTAAGCGCAAGCAGCATTCGCAGACTCAGTACTGCATTTATCGCCGAGGTGTGAGAAAACACTACTTTGCGTCGAAGAACCAGGGACAGAAATTACAAGGATTAAGAGGTAAGGAATACAGACGAGTGTGTTTTTTCCTTTCTTTCTTTTTCTTTTTAAAGAAAGAAAAACAAAATCCAAGAAAAACTAATATGAATCCACCAAGCAGCTATCAGTGGTCACCCATCCGGGTGCTAACCCAGCCCTAAAGGGCTTGACTAACTCTCTTGATAGCACGACGCATTTAACCACTCGTCCATCGCTTTCCTAGAATTAGCATATCAATACCGGCCAAAACAATACACCAGATAGACTTGGTTATTTTGCTCTTTCAAATCCATGTGAACCGTGGTTAGAGCAAGGGGTTGGTCGTATATGGTCTGGGGGCCGGCC
>WUAP02055004.1:0-18101 GCA_015163945.2 Stichodactyla helianthus
AAACCATTGACATCTTGAAAAAATTATCATGTGATTGTCATTGTAGATATAAAAATTTGTTGTGGACAAAACATCATTTAAATTGTTTTTGTTTTTCTTGTGCAAAATGGTCAGTGAAACTGTTATTTAGTCAGGAAAAAGTCAGGGAATAGTCAGGGAATTTAGTTTTTCAAAATGACTGGGAACCCTGTTAACGTTATAATACTCTCACGCAGCTTTCAATGTCCGTCCATAATCCTGTTTTGTATGCATGTGACAGCGATGGTATTCTCTTTTACCTGGAATTTTGTTGTAAATCTCTCAAAACAGTTTTAAATGTTTCTAAATCAAACAGTTTTCCTTGAAAATTCTTTTAAACATGTTTTAAATGACGCCGATAGAAGGCTGATCAGTTTTTGCGTGCTACCTTCCTACGGCTATTTTAATGCTACAGCTAATTTGAAGTCAAACCTAAACTTCTTAACGATCAAGAAAAAAATTAAGAACCTCGGAATATTTTCAATCAACGTGTGATAAAATGCTTATTGACAAAGCATGAAAAGATATAAAAAATTTTAAACTGAGTAAACTGCCCATATTAATTGACAAAAAAAAACAACATCGTATTCAAAACTATAGTTATAGTTAACTACAAGGCAATTACGAAGTTTTAATCAAGTTTTATAGCGCAAGAGCTCAGCTTGTTCAAACCTGAGAGAGCTGCGTCTCCCAAAAACGAAATGGAATTTAGATTTTTGTTTGTTTGTTTGTTTGTTTTGTTTGTTTGTTTTGTTTGTTTGTTTGTTTGTTTGTTTTTTGGAGCGAGGAAAACCAGGATAAAAACCTCGAAGCACAAGAGAGAACCAACAATCAACTCCACTTGCACACGGAAGCCAAGTCCGGCGACTGCTCTCACCGCTAGCATATTATATTTTCCAGTCATAATCAGTAGAAGATTCATGTTATTCTCACGTTAATAACAGTGCGTAATTATATTTGATCGTTTTGTTTCCAGCTCTTTCGACACCATGGCCAGAATGGCAGAGATTAGGGCAAGTGTCGGACGAGGACCACAAAAGGCCTACAAGAACCAATCAACATTTAGCTTAGTATAGCCATGTCGGCTATTACGTAATCATAAATGTACCAATCAACGTTCTTCATGGGGATATCACGTGATTCGACAAGAACCAATGGACTTGTGTTTTAGCTTAGCGGTCGTGACATTGTCACGTAATCTAAGAACCATTCGTGGCCATGTCATAAAAGTCGTCAAGGTAATTCTTCGTAGATTTCAGGAACATCAATATTTAAATAATTTCGTTGTACATTGTAACATTCATGTTCATCTTTAACTTCTTGGTAACGGTGGAAGTCTAAGGGAGGTGAAGAAAAAGCACGAGAAACCAAATCAGCTATCGTCCGCATTCTGTCTCATCTTCTAAAAAAAAGTTTCCTTTTTTCAAAATGAGTTAAAATATTTTCTAGATGTGCTTTTAGTTTCCATTGCTGCTTAATTGTTTGATGGTTCGTCTATGCATTTTACAGCGAAGTGCATTCGTTTAGCACAAGGTGTGTTTTTAAATTCTTTCTCTGTACAAAGCAAAAACTATCGCCGATGGTGCGTCGGTATACCATAGCTCTAGTGTTATTTGACTTTGCACTCAAAGTGTATTTAAACGTTATATTCGTTGGTTTGTTAAATGCGTTTGCGTTGTATGCAAAATAAAAAAGATTAATATAAAGAAATATGAAAACCGAGTAGGAAATTTTAAAAAATCTGAAACAACGTAAAACGATAAAGATAATCGTTTTTCTTTATATCCGTGTGAATAACTGACCACTTTCCATACATTGGTTTACTGATTGAACACAAAGCATTCAGTCGAGGCTGCAAAGTAGTTTCAAAAGATTATTCAAATTTGTATCTCGCACTTTCAGTGGAATGCTTTGTGCTTGACTATTGAACCGATGTATGGATAGTGGACAATAACTAGGGTTCTATCTGGGCAGGGTCGAGAGCGGTCATAGAGTTGTTAGAAAGTAGCCTTATTAGTGATCTATCATTTATTAGAGCAGAGCAGGACATGCATTGATGTTATGGTAGAGAACTGTTATGCATGGTAGTGTCGTATTGTATACCTCTTATTAACCGAGCGCAAGGGCTGTACCGTAGGTTATGGACCGCCAATTGGGCAATGAGAGCGCGTGGAATTACTTTGCCATATAATAAAGGTATTATGAAAATTTATGGATTAAACCGCGGATAGAAATGAAAGAGAGTTAGTGATATTCGCAGTGAATGAATATATTTATGTTATGATAGAGCACTAATTCCTACTGGTCTTTTGAACGGCTCACATCTGATATATAAATCATTAAATGTAGCATAGAATTTAGCTTAACTAAATTGATTTATTCGATATGTCCCTGCGGCTAAGAACCTTCAGTAAGAGGAGGTATTTTATGGCCGTGGAAAATGTTAGTATATTGGTTGTTTGCAACCATTCCCAAGAGCATCAAAAGACAAAGGCATGGCGGCCATGTTGGTGGTACAGACAAAGGGACCTTATGAGATACGGCCACCAACATGGCTGCGATGACGTAACGTACAAACTAAGAATAGACATGGCATACCATGGCTAAAGATAACGTCAGTGCATCTTTGCATTATTCCCGTGCACTGTAATAGGGTGTTATTTTCTTGCAGTATATGTGATCTTTGGTCTTGAATCTCCTCTAAAGCAAAAATGACTCTTGACTGAGTGGGAAACGATAGGTTTTATAGAGCGGTTTTTGTTTGAGTGGGAATGATACGGCAAATTCGTAATCGTACCGTAGCAGTACTGTACTTTACCGTAGCTTTAATTACGCGTTTTGATTGAATGATTCATATGAAAACAGTGAGAGGCCATTTTAGTGTTACCACATCCCGCACTGTGTACGTGCTGTAAGTCAATCCCGTACGCTTCCCACTCATAAAGTGCTCTAGTTCCTCTAACTTTCTTTTGCTTGAGCAATGGTCGTTTACATGTTCACGTGACATTTTAGGTATATAGAGCCTTTAAAAGTTGTGAAATATTTTCAGGTCCAATTTTTCACAAAATCCGCTAAAATAAGCCCCAAAATTTTGTGTGCAATCTATCCTTCGCCTGCAACAACCAGAATTCTTTACAAAAATTCCTGCTACGAAGGAAAAAAAATCTTTACAAACCTGCTTTTCCTTCATTTTGGATCCCGAAGTCGTTTTTTCATAGGATTGACGTCACACTTAAAAGCTCTATATCCTATTTATGACTGACAATGTACTGTTTTAGTCAGGTCTGCTCTAAGACGAGGATCGAGACTATCGAGAGTCTGAATTCCCTAGAATCATTACATTGACAATGATTTTAATAGATAATAAGTATATCAGATATTTATATTTATAAATGAATCTCTTACTGTTTTATTTTAATCTCTTGTAAATATATTTTATGATAGCAAATAAAGGATCAGAAAACGTTAAAGGATTGTTATTCCTAACTTCCAAATCCTGGAAGGGGCCTTGCGAATGCGCGCTTTGCATTTTGAGGGCAGTAGGGTGTTTCCAAGAGGTGGGCTGGAGGAAAATTGAAGAAAAAATGAGAAAGATTTCATCTCCTTTTTTCACCTCCCCTTTCTCCTCAAGTTCTTATAAAGATCCCTTATGCCCTCCAGGCTTGTATTTGAGTAAAAAATAAATGAAAAGTAAACAGCCACCATGCCGAGTTTAAAAAAAGGTTATTTTAATTAAAACTTATTTATAGTACAAAAGCAAAAGAAGTTTACTCCATTCGCAACCGAATAATCTTTGCACGTTCTTATCCTTTAATAACCGTTATCGTAATATGTTTTCTTTTTTTGTCTTTTGTGTTAATTATCATCTTTTTGCTTATAAGTTAGATTGACATGGCTATTCTCAGGCCGTCAAGAGTAATAAGAGCTCGTTGTTCGTTTAGTCACGGTTCACGGAACATCCTGTTGTCATAGCAATCAGACAACGCTAAACAGTAATGCACATTTTCCAAACATTCAATCGCCGAATTCTCCCTTGGACTTTGAGAATTATAACATTGAAAAAGCTAATTTTAGGGAAATGATTAGTAGAATCAGATTATACTAGGCGTTGTGGCTCAGTTACAAAAGTGGTGGTATGCTGTAGGATGCTTCCTTGAGTGGCTGACTTTTAACTTTCATAGTTAATTTTTTGGAATAAATACGGCAAGGTTTAAAAAGATTCCGAAACAGAAATGCCCCAGCGTCCAAGAATTCCTAGTGCTTCGTCAACTTCATTGGAATCTCCATTTGACTTTAGGAATCAAATCCAATTTGACGCCACAAAGAGCCTCATTCGATCTCGCAGTGATATCTTCTTGGAATCGAAGAGAAAACAAGATAAAGAACGAAGCATTCGACAACGTAAAGAATCTACTCCTTGGGATATCCGGCCACCAGACTTTAGACTCCAGTTATATCAACCAAAGCCTAAGAGACGGAATGCTAAAGAATCCATGATTCCCGGTTACGACGAAGAGGAGTGGAGAAAACAGCAGAGAGAGAGAACAAGAGAGAAGATCGTATTCAAACGAGTCCCTCTTCCTAAGATATTACAAAAGCAAGAACCGTTGGAAGAGCCATTTACTACGACATTTAGGATCCCAGACTCGTATACTGCAAACCTAATGTTTGTTAAAGATGGGAAATTCAATCCTGGTCCTTATTGGAATCCGAGACCTCCTGTATTCCGAGCAGATACCTTTACAAAGGTAAGTTCATGAAGAGAAATGTTGCAGTCAAGTCTGCAGGGAAAAGCCATTTGGCTCAAAAGGGTTTTGCAACATTTGTGGCTTTTGAATGCGTGAAAAACCATTCATAAGCATTGAGTTAGGATAAAACCCAATTTCTTTTTTTTTTTTCATCTTGCTGAGTTCTCTTTCTTCTTTTCTTTTCTTCCTTTTCTTTCTTTCTTTATCAAGCTTTTTTGGCCAAGTTAATGTATGGAGACTGTTCAGTAGTCAACACTGTTGACAGAAAACTTAAATATTGAAGTAAACTTTTTGTTTTACTTTTTTCAGCTTGCAAAGAAGTATGGAATCCAAGATTTCAGCACTTCATACCCTCATGACCCACAGGGACTAATAGCCAAGTCTAAAGGTGTTCAAGTCCTTTGTGAATGTAAGGAATTATTTATTAATTGTTGGTTTGTGTTCTGGATTTCTTAATTAGTTTAAGTCATAGCGCTGTCATAGAGCAGGGGTGGATTCCAGAAATTTTGAAAGGGGGTCACATATATAGATTCTGTCTCTGTCTGTCTGTCTGTCTGAATTATGCAGATCATATGAATATGTATTTCATATGTAATTCTGAAATAAAATTACTTAATTCAACACAAAATTGGAACTCAAACAAAACTTTCATCGGCACAAGCACTCCAACTACAAAATGGCGGGAAAATTTCGCGGAACTTTGAAACTGCATTTCCGGTCTAAAATAAACGTAAAAAATATATCATCAAAAGTGTTTGCAATTGTATAATTATATTATAATTGTGATCATAATAAATGAAAATGTTTAGGGTCCCAATTATTTACTGCTGCATGAGTTAAATGACAAGTTAACTTAAACTCATTTTCTCAGTCTACTTAATTTAAGTAACACGCCCATTGAGGTCTTGAAAGATGAAACGCTTCCATTTGTGGGGTTTATTGTTTACGTTATTTCATAAATTTTATGAAAAAATATGATACAAGTAAAACATGTTTGATTAATTTTATTATGATATGAATTATGATATGATATTTAATGAAAAAAAATGCAAATAAATCAGGACTTTCCCAAAAGGGGGGGCACTGGTCCCCCCTTGGATCCGCCCCTGTAGAAATGGTTGTTCATGACTGCAAAAACCACAGCACAAACATACCACGATGTGCACATGGCATTATTATTATGACAGACAAGCAAGCCTCTTTTGTGCAGCCTAAAAAATGTGACCCATCCTTAAGCAGCTACTGTATTTTCTGTAATTTCTCTTATATTGTTGTAGCATACAAAGACACTGAGATATTAAAAACTGATGGATACCGAAAACAACTTATAACATACAAACCTCAGGAACCAATGTGGGATGTCACACTTATATTGCCAACTGGGGTGAGTATGCTTTTTCCGCTGTGTGGCTTCTGTATGCTTGCAACAATCTCTGTGTTATAAACAGAGGAAGTAATGGTTGTGGAATAGTCTATACTTTACTAGTCCCACCACTACAGCCACTGCAACCACCACTATATGACTACTATTGTCACTATTATCACCATATCAACACTACTCTTTGCCATCATCATTACCGCCATCACACCACTACATGGCCAAATCATCAGGCCATCATCATCATTCAGTGATGAAGACTTCTATCATTTTTCTAACATGCAGGCTTACAAAAAGGGGCGCTCAGCACATAGTGCTTTGATGCAGAGAATTGAGAAACAACTTCCTTGGTGTCCTGATAGAGACAAGCTGGAGCCACTAGGAAGACCTGATATATTTGATCACAAGACTATAGATTGGATTGCAGTAACAGGGCATTCTAGGGAAGAGAGTACACGGATATAGTACAAAATGCAGTGGAAAATGCTTCTTGCATTGCAACTGAGACATTTGAAGTAACAGATCAAACATGGGAAAGAGTGTTTCATCTGATATCCAAACACCAAGAAAAAATACTCCAAAGCCAAGTTTTCTTAACTGACATCAAGGTGTTTGGATAGAGCATGAAGTACTCTCTCTCCAGTGACAGTTTGACCTAGCTTCTCAAACCATGAATAATTCTAGGAGAAAATCAAAGCTAAATTTGGCCAAATATTATTCTAATCAAGATCACATATCCAAGTACTTTGTTTTCTAGTCATGCATTTGAAAAGCAAGGTTACTGTTGCTAATAATCACTCTAAAAATGTTGGCAACATTATTGACATATATTGAAATATACAAACTAATTCATAGCCTGCATGCAGCACTAACCACAGGTTTACAATCAGGCTGCATGCAGGCATCTAATTCACCTCCAGCATTGAAGCAAATGTTCTTAAATTGGTGGGTTTCCTGTGGTATCACTCCTACAAAAATATTTTAATCAAATTGAACAGTTTGATGGAATTATTTAAAATCTGTTAATTTTGAAATTTTTACAGAATGGATATTTTTGATAAAGCGTTATAATACCTTGCTATATTATTATCAGCTATAATTAATTGGAATGAACTTGTTCACCCTAAACATGTTTTCCCATTTTAGACTAATCATGTCATCCTCTTGGAAATATAAAATTTGTTTGAGGTACTGGTACATGTATATCCATATCAATATACCTTCTTTGAGGCATTAAAGTGAAATAAAGAATGCAAAGGAATGATGTAATCTAAAATGAGAAAACATGAGGCTAAATCTATGATTTGTAAAAAGAGGAAAACCAATGAGCTTTAATTGTGGTGGCCATGTAGGATGAAACAATACATTTCCTGTAGGCTGAAACAATATAATACATTTTCTTCAACCTATTAGTTTAATTGAAAATCAAGCTTTCAGACTCAGTAGTTCATCTTCAGGGTTGCAAAGTATAGATGGCAGTTATGATGTTAAACAAATAATCATCTTGCGTGCACTCTTCCATTAAGTAAAAAGCCATAGGTACATTTTTAGTTTTTATTTAATATTTTCTTTTATTTCTATCTTTGTAATGTGTACCCTTTTTACTTAATGGAAGTGTGCATGCAAGATGATTGTTCGTAAACATCATAATGACCATCTATACGTCTTGTTACAACCCTGAAGATGGACTACTGAGTCCAAAAGCTTGGATTCCGATTAAACTAAGGTTGAAGAAACATATATATAAGTATCATAATGACACCAACCTACAAGAACACATTAGAATACATTTCCCCAACATGGCCTCATATTCAAAGAGGGTCCTAAAGGGGGGGTCCTAATCCCATTTCCCAGCCCAAAATTTTGCAAAATCCCAGTCTTATTTATGCAAAATCTCAGTCCAAGTTATAGAGTTAGGGTTAGAGAGTTAGAAAAATCCCAGTGTATCCAATCCCATTTTCCCAGCCCCAAAAAGGCCAATCCCAGCTTCCATTTTACCCCTTCAGGACCCTCTTCAAACACTTCAAAATGAGTTCATGCAGGCGTAAACATGGCCACCACGTGATTAAAGCCCATGTACTTTGTAAGTTGTGTAAAGTTAACATCTACATAGAGTGGTGGCTCAAGAAAATATCCATACCCTTCCTTAAAATTTGGAATTATTCCATTGGGAACACTCAGAGAAAAACGTCTGCGCATGCGTGCATTTTATAGCACATTTCCAAGAATTCAAGAGAGTTTCTGTGTGAAAAGAAATGTTCGTTTTCTCCCAGTATACAAAAAATTTCGCTGGTATACTTTTGTGGGACCAAGATATCATATAAATAAAGAACATATGTAAGAGTTAGCCTTACGTTTTAAGAACTGACCTTAAGTTTTGGCATTTTGTGAAGTCCATTTGTAAGACAAATGTGAAAGTAAATTTGTATATTTTTACAATAGTAAGAAGACGTTTTTAGCTAATTTGCATATAGATTAGAGCATGCACAGACGTTTTTCTCTAGTGTCTCCATTGGGTGGATATGCTATGTCCTTGAAGCTTCTTTTTGGCACTAACTTCCTGTAGACCCACACCCCATTAAAAAATGTTTTCAACACTTAAATTTTTTAACTATTTATCATTGTCATACATAATATTTATTTTTAATTAATAACAAAACCAATATTTCATTGAAGTGTGATTCTTAGGGGGCTTTCATTTATTATGGCAGGGGGGGGTAGGTTATCTCGAGAAGTCTTATTTGGGTGGATATTAAGTTGCAGAGGTGTGAGGCTGAAAGTATAAATTGAAGTCTTGTAAGTTGTAGGTGGGTTATAAAAGTTTTACTCTCCCCAGAGCAAGGTTATGAAATGTTTGCAGCTAGCCAAGGACCAAAATTCTGCTGACCCCCCCCCCCCCCACACACACACACACACACCATAATAAATGAAAAACCCCTTAGTTTTGTTTCAAAAGCATTGAAATATTTTTTATCATTATTGAATGTGCTACCAAATAAATTTTTATTAAATTGTTAAATATCAAAGTTGTCCTACTGCAATGCTGCATGATATACCCCACCCCTACTCAATCATCATGATTAGATTATTTTAGCACTTATCCTGTGCATTACTTTAGAACTCTTTTTAATTTTTCTCTGTACTGAGCAACTTCAATGCCCTCCCATGACATGTTACCACAAGGCTTGAATATACTGAAACATGAAGAAAAATATCCATGTCACCAATGAATTGCTGTTGTTTCAAACGTTTGAATTTAGTGCAATTTTGCTGCAATTCACACTGAAAGCGTCACTCATGTTTACATGCATGATTTGATTGCAGGTGAATCACAGCAATGTAGAATTGCAGAAAAAATCACACGTGTAAACAGGCCTTTATTTGCATTGGTAACAACCAAACAGTTTCTCATTGAAATGTGTAGGTTTTACTGACAAAAGCCTGTGCACAAAAGTATGCAAATAAATTTAAACAGTGGTAGCAATCAAAACATCACATTCATCCACATATGCAGAGTCGCAAGACAACTGAATGAGTATTGCTTGTTACTTTATCCACATGAATAATACCTTTCATTCTATTAACAATATTTTAAACTGGTTCACGCTGTAATATTTCTTACTCAAACTTACCTGTTCATGACATGATTTAGGACCTGTTCTTCCTCTGCGCTGAGCTTTTGCTTCACTGATGAGATGTTTTTCTTTAAGTTTTCTAGACTTGCAGTACTGACCAATGTAGTGGGAATTGATTGCATGCTGAGTGTAAAATGCATAGCCAACTTTGAAATATCCACACCCTCAGCCTTGAAGAAAAAATTACACAATAGCTTAATTAACCCACATGAGCTTAAACTTGTTATAATTTTAACTACATACACACAAATATATTTTTACAACTTACAAATATCTTGTGCACTGATTTTTTTCTAATCAATAAGAGGAGAGACAGATATGCTGTCATCAATGAGCAAACACTCTTTCCATTTGTTTGTTTTGATCACTAAAAACAAGGGGGGGTGGTCTTAGGCTGTTTCTTAATTCATGAAATAATGGCTTTTTGATAAATGGGAAATATCTTGAGATTGCAACAATTCACAACATTCTCACTCTAATTTGCTTCTTTGGCTATGCCACATTTGAAATTTTATCTAAGATGTGTGCAATCAGGATGCTTTTGTGTTGGGATTGTCCTAATGGCTGAGCATGCATGTTTTAAAACCTGTGCAGGGGCAGATCCAGGAGAGGTGAAGGGGGTGGCTAGCCAACTCCCTTTTGGAATCGATAAGCTTGAACTTATACTTTGGATGGTCTGGAGCATTTTGCCATCCACTGGCATAATTGGAGTCATGAATAGTGTTTACAGAAAAATCATATTAGTGTGACAAGGAAAATTATATCGAAAGGAAAAAAATGGACAATGACGTCATTTTGGTAGATGGTTTTAATTATATTCTTAATTTCAGCAATCAGCCACCCCCCACTGTTGCACTATCCATAAGATAAATGTTTTTTTATCTCTCACTTGACAGTATTCAGCAGCTTGTTGACACTTGTCTTTGGTTTCCTTTGTTGCTGGGTGCCATGCTGGAGGACCACACTGAGAGAGAAGCCCCATGGATATTGGTGATGCATTGATTACTCCTACACCATGCTCCTTAATTTTTTAAAAATATCAAGACATAAATTATTGACAAGATAC
Source organism: Stichodactyla helianthus (assembly GCA_015163945.2). Lineage (NCBI taxonomy): Eukaryota > Metazoa > Cnidaria > Anthozoa > Actiniaria > Stichodactylidae > Stichodactyla > Stichodactyla helianthus. The sequence goes on from WUAP02055004.1 coordinate 10,846, forward strand.
CAGTTAAGTAGTTCAAGAAAATTCACTCCCGGAAGCTAGAAAGCTGGTCTGAATGAAAATGGAACAATTTGATTGGTTGATGGGAGGTCCAGATTTTCTCAGATCTATCTGCAAAAGTTATGGACTATTTTCAATAATTTTGTTTGCCCTGCCTATAATACTTAACCATTTATTGACCAATTAAGCTTCATGTTTGATCCAGTTGGGGAGATATTGATCTTGTTTCTTTTTGTGTATACACTGTATGGATCTCACCCTACAGGCTCAATCTATACAAAACACGAAAGAATAACTTGACCAACATCCACCCATTTGGACATCATGCTTTGTCATAACCCCTTGTCTGAGCTGCCTCACAAGAAATTTCACAAAGAAGTCCAAAAATACCCTCCTCTGCTGAAGTCATTATACAAGTTTTATTGGTATAGATTGGTATATAAAGATAAAAATTTTCATTCAAAAAAATAAGTGTGAAAAAAAATGCAATAAGACCAGAAGAAGCTTAGTATGGTAGTATTTATGTACCTTAAAAAATGGTAGATAGTCTAACAGTTCAGTATCATGCATAGTACATCGACAGTAGGTCAAAACAGTATCAATGTGAACTCTACTTTTTTCTATCACTGTTCTGGAGAAAAACAGGAAAAATTTGAAATGTAATTAATACTGAAATTTGCCAAAGATGACAATTTTTTAGGGTTGGTAATTAAAAAGAGGGAGACTGGTGCTTATATCAATTTATGTAAGATATTATAGGGGCAACAATTCTTCTGCAGTAAGAATTGAGCAGAGCATCTTAAAAAGATGCCCAGCAAAAGACCGTTAATGCACCAGCCCTCACCCACCACCACCACCACCCCACCCCCATCACCACCACCCCACCACCACCCCCCCATCACCACCACCCCCCACCACTACCACCCCATCACCACCTTTAATCTAATTTTAATAACCAGTCCTTTAAAATTTTCCACAAATTTTACCTGAAATTTTCTAAAGGATACCCAGTTATACCAATAAACTTTACTTTGCCTTGTTCTTTAATCTGAAAAAGTATTTGGAAGCAAAATATTGTTATGTATATTAACTGTCTATAGTTCCAATTGGTACATGCATATATTAATTGTTTATGCAATTATGAGTGTAGAGAATGTATGTGGGTATGACTTTGAAGGTCTGCATGCCTATGTTGTTGAAATGTCAGCCAAATGGAGGAAAACTCTGGCTAACTAATGTTCTGGTATTTCATAGACCCATTGCAAAAGTGCAATAATCTTATGCATATACATCTCAAGCCTCATTGTGATGTGATAAAACAATTCATTGTCATTGTTTTATTGCATCATTATGAGGCTTGAGATGTATGTTATGTATGTTCATTATGTTTGAGACAGCACATGATGTCACATCTGTTGTAGAGAGATGACTTGCCAGAGTTGGAAAAAATAAAGAGAGAAGTTCAACTGTTATACCATATTGTCATTACTTGTTTTGGAACCCTTATTATTGTCTTTAATATATGACAATGTATATGCATACAATTATTACACTTTTGCAATGGGTCTTGCATTGTAAAGTATTGGTGATATCAACTTTATCAAGATGTTGGCTTATCATAAACTACCTTTTGTAAAGCTGGTAGGGTCTCATTGATGATAATATCTAATGACTCAGCAAACTCCATATCATGTACCTGTCCATGAGATAAGAAAGAATCATAATATAATACTAGGTAATAAGTTCGATAAGAATATCAAGTTCATTGTAAGGCAATTCATATGTTTTAATACTTATAAATATTAGGATATATAAATAAGAATCATCACAGCAATACCTGTATAATGTCTATGTAACTTAAATCTAATCTTTCCAGACTTTCATCTACACTTCTTGTTACCCTTTCTGCACTAAAATCAAACATTTTCTCCACTTCTGGTTGGTAGCGACCAACTTTTGTTGTTAAAATATATGACTCCCTTGGTAATCCTTTAAGTGCCTGCGAAAATTAAGTAATAAAATGATATTATAGATAATTATTATTTTTGCAAGTCAAAAATCTTAGTACTACTTCATGTAACTCTCCAACTGTCCTCTGGCTAATAATGCCTGAATAATTTAATCTAGCCTGGTGAATTATGGCATTGGTATTGAATGAACACATGCAGTTAGCAGGTACCTGACCCAGGACTTTTTCCGACTTTCCATGTCCATACCAAGGTGCAGTATCAATCATGTTAATACCTGACCTTAATGCATGATGGACAACTTGTATTGATTCAGAATCATCAGTTTTTCTAAAGACACTCCCTAAGGAAGATGCTCCTGTAAATGAAAACAAGACTTGTAATTCAGAATCTACACTAAAAGCAATTGCAAGATAGTAATAAATTGCACCTAGTGATGTTAACCCAAGGGATTTAATTTGTTTACAAAATTTTCTATCAAAACTCCCTTCTCAGGCAGATGTACATTGTGTGCTCTGTCAACATCCTAGCCAACAAGATATCGCATTAACTCAAACCCCTGCCATAGACCCAGCCTCCTGTCTAGTGGCTTAAACATTCATCATCATCATCAACAACAACAACAACAACAACATTAGCAGCAGCAGCATCGTTATCATCATAATGGTCTTTCAGAAATCTGCATTGCTTGGAACCACAAACATGTAACAGAAGGTGCTGTTGATCCGAGGTCATGGAGACATGATGTACATAAAGCAGCATGAAAAGTCAGACCAGTCAATTGTTACAATGATCACAAGACTGTGAACTTATTAGCATAATAATTATATAATACTTTATTTATTGAGGGTGAAAAACATTACTACTGGTCACCCAGTAGTTTCCATAACAGCCCTCCATTGATAGGTGCATTATGGTATCAGAGGTATATCAAACGACTGTAAGTAAGTAAACGACAAATTTTCATTGTAGTTTCCAAACAATTTGTATGGTGTCCCCCAAGCAATATTGTTGGGCCATTACTAATGACATAAACTGTTCTACAACTCGTTATACGCTGATAAAAGTTTTAAAAACTTAGAACAAACTAAAAATACGAAGAGAAGGAAACAAGATTTATTTACCAAAGCTTAAGACAGAAACTTGCAATCCGGTATTTCCAAGTGGACGGTACTCCATGTTGGAAACTGATAGTTCGTCGTGAAAGCCTTTAACAAACGTATTAGGCACAACAGGGCTACAAAGAAGGAAAGGCATGCTTAACTTTCAGAACTGCTTCATAGTATATACGTGTGATTAAATGAATCCAACAAGAAAATCTTAAATCTTTACCTCCACACATTATGATCCGCCATATTTGCAGACTCCTCAACACAGGTATCCCGCGATATTTTTGAGAGAAGTACTACATTGGGATTAGAGAGTAAAGAAGAAATTGTAATAATTTTTAAAAGAAAGAAATTGTATCAGTGATATAACGAGAGATTCTACCTAAAAATGAAGAAAAGGGTGGGGAAAAAAAATCGAAAAAAGTAATCCTCTCCCCGGCGGGGAATCGAACCCCGGTCTCCCGCGTGACAGGCGGGGATACTCACCACTATACTACCGAGGATTACATGTAAATTGAAGAAAATTATTCTTGTTTTAAACAGCATATAATTTATAGACCAGCGGTTTCTCAAAGCACGTTTACTTACCTGACGACTCATTCAGTTCTCATGAGTCAAAACTCCTAACTAACACTTACTCTTTACTGCACATAAAATAATTTTTTTAAGTCTCCGAATATTTTACCGTACGACAAGAACCTAGCTAGGCCGTTGGTCTACTTTAAAATTCAAATACCTTCCTTTGCTGAAGTTATTACCTGTCAAACATCCATGGATTGTTGAAGACAGCGAGAGCTGGACACAAGATGGCGGACTTTGATGAGCCTTCAAAACCGACTACCTGAATGGATACATGTCTCATTTGGTACGTTTACAACTCTTTTAAATTCAATCTGACGGCTCAAATATGAGTGAGTATGAGTAAGAGAACTATATGGCAAAAGTATTTTGAAGTAAGCCTATTTACTTATAGTTGTTTGGGAAGCAAAATTTAGCTTACAAGATTATATTCTAGTTCCTTGTGCACCAGTCAGTTGTAACCCCCCCCCCCCCCCCCCAACCTCGGGGAAGAGTGGGGCATTGGATATTTATCCCTGCCATAGCTGTATTTTTCCCCTACCTATGTGGGGCACATTTTATAGAAAAATCCCCCACCCCCTTGGGAACATCAATTATCTTGAACATGCTGTACTTAGCACAAAATTTATCATACACTTAAGATTTAACTTATATTTGTTTTGTCGCATCAGCTATCTTGGTGTCATTGAAGACTAGAAATTAAATATCCAAGTCACACGGAAATACCACGATTTATAGAAACTTGAATAATAAATCGCTTTGCCTCTCCGGATACAAAATAGTTTTTTCTTTTCGTACTGCAAAATTGTAACAATGTTTAAAAAATTATTAAGACAAAGAACAAACTTACCTTCATCGAAATGTATCCATGCGTGCAGCTGTGTAGAGGGGGGTAAATACATTCAATTTGGGCTATATTATTACAAGAGAGAGGAACTGGAGACAAGTTCTATCCATCCCCCCAAGTTATGCCCCACGTACAGAGGACGGGGAGCTATACAGAAATAATCCCCCACATAGTTAGGGACGTTAAATAGCCGAAGAAGAGAGAAGCCCCATGTTTGCCCCACTCTTCCCCGAGGTTGGGGGGGGGTGGGGGTTACAATTGACTGGTGCATTGTGAGCAAGGAGAGCTTTTTGCATTTTTGCATGCTTTTTTTCTTGCTTTGCTTAGCTCCTATGTATCTACTGTATCAATGTTGCCCCAGGGTGTGTGTGGGCTGGGGGTAGCACAGGCAGACCCAGGGGGAATTGACATTTTTGAAGATGAGAGTCAATTTTCCTACCCGTGGCACTCTAACAAATGTCAAATTTCCCCTCTCTTCCAGGCTATCTCGTTCTGACAAGTGTCAAATTCCTCACTCTAGGGGAGAATGTACTTGTCACATGCCCAACCCAAGGGGCAAGATTGACTATATTATGTCCCGGGAGTGGTACTCCCTTTGTCTATTTAGTGGTAGGGGTGATTGGCAGTCAGTTTTGAAAATGACCCCTAAAAGGTACACATATTAAAAGAGCTTTTCAAGCCATGTTGATTTCAACCCCTAAAGGTACAAATGTCTTTCTAGCCTGTTCTTTGATGTTGTCCAATAATAAGAACTAATAACAGTTGGCCCTAAAAGGAACGGAGTCGGAGTCACCCAGGAAATATTTTCAACCCTAAAAGGACCACTGATCACCTCTACGACAAAGGGAGTACCCCCCTGGCTATGTGTCATTTCCCCCTGGGTTGCCCACCATCCTTCCCCTGGGGCTAAACATTGATAGGTGCACTAATCTCCCTAACAGTGTGTGTGTGTGTTGAGAGGAAAGGGATCTTAAGGGAAGGATTAGGAGTCAAACAGTTCTTATAAAAAGTATTTCAAATTTAAAGTTTCAAGTATACAATCAGTTGAACAGGATGCTAATTCCTTTTAACCCCCCCGATATTAAATTTAATTGCCTTTTCTTTAGTGTGCCTGTGTAGACAAGGCCAATATAGCTGTTGCGCCAGCTACTCCAGAACTTCAAGACACTGCTGAGCAGCAGGTATGGAACATTACTAATTATCTTTACTGAATTGTAAGAAGTAATACATTCTATTATATGGCAAGGTATCATTGGCCAATTTGCTGTTCAGAACTTATGGCATAGTCCACCAACCTTACTTTTGCATTAGCCTTGCCATATTATAAGCATCTTATTAACCTTGCTTGCTCGTACTCAGTTGATAAGAAGTAATTATTTTTTTACAGAATCCTAGTGTAATTGCCAACACTGATTGGCCAATTCTCAGGTCCAGAATGATATAGGGGTTATTGGCCAAGCATGAGGTCCGTATGGGGGGATCTTGGTCAAGTTCTTTCTTTTGTGTTTGCATAGACCAAGCCTATAGGGCAAGGTCCATACATACAAAAAAAAAGAACAAGACCAATATCTCTCCATCCAGACTGAACAAGCTTGGTCAATAAATGGTTTATTATAGGCATGGGAAACAAAATTATATAATTTTTGCCGAGAGATCTATAACTTTTGCCTGAGAGGTCTGGATAAAAAAATATGGACCTCTCAGCAACCAATCAAACTGTTCCATTTTCATCTGGACTGGCTTGCTATATAATGAAAAATGCTATGGACTTGGATTATGGACTACACACCCCACTTAACAAGAAAGACAAGATTTTTGCTTAATTTTTTAGTGGGATTAAAATTAATGTTTTATTTCACTGGCTTTGTTCATTACTTAGAATATAGAAAACTTTGTCCTTGGTTTTGAAATTAAAATGTCTGCAACCTATCACCTTGGGCAAAGTTTTTCTCTAAATATACCTTGGTCTTTCTCCATTGTACTATGAATAAAGCTCCAAATGCTAGGGTGAGAATTTGCATTGACATTCAAGACCAAGGGCTATTTTTTCACTGTGATTTTTTTTTTCACGTCTTAGTTGCAAGCTTAAAAATATGCAGTAAGAAACTGAACCCACTTTTATAAAAAGGGTACATGCATGAATTATGAATGGTTTTTCAATAGTTATATTCAAATAGACCATAAACAGCTAATGTGTTGCTATTTACGTTTCCGCCCAATTCAAATCTCTTTGGAAATATGATTCTTCATCTTTTGTATTTTGGTATCACATGCAAATGAAATTGAAATTTTTGGAACAAAAGTTCTTATTCCCAGCGGTTTTGAATTGGGTAGAAATGCACATAGCAAGCTGTTACAGTAGCTGATTTGGTCTATTTATTCATGTTTTTATCACAAAATCAACCATATGTTACACAGCTCAGACAGTTGTGTTTACTGGTAATCTTAAATGTGTATGTTTTCAAGCATGTCATCATAACTTTGCTCTCATCACATTACCATGACTTATATTTTTAATCTTGTTTTCATTCATTTTTCATCAAATTTCACATGCAAAATAGATTATACAAAGTGAGATTTTTTCTAAAAGGTCAAAACCATGAATCCTAAATTTATTATATAAAAAACAACAAAAGTAAAAAGTGGACAAATAAAGTATGATGATGAAAATTTTAATTTCTTAAGGTGGCTGGCTACTATTGAATCGAGTTTCTGAGCCCACAAGCGTGCGCGCGCATAATTTCCACCGAATTACCA
>WUAP02055114.1:0-18099 GCA_015163945.2 Stichodactyla helianthus
AAAAAAAAAAAAAAAAAAAGAAAGAAAAGAAAATGGCTGAAACCAAGCTTCATCACGCAAAATATATAAGACAAAAATAATAATAACAATAAAGGCTCCCAGGAAAAATCTTAAAAATCAACATAAATTTCGTTAAATAACCCAAAAATTGTTCTCAAAACTGATCAAAACAGAATCGATCAAAAAAGAAAAGAAAAGAAAAGAAAAGAAAAAGAAAGAAAAAGAAAAAAAAAAGAAAAAGAAAATTGAATTGAGGAAATAGGAAAAAAAAGGAAAAACATATGTTCCATTCAATTCTGGGAAACTTTGAATAAAAAGTGATATAATAATAATGAGTCATTAATTTCGCATAGTAATATCCGATATCGAAAATACTGATTCGATTACCGACATCGAAATATATATAATAAATATATCGGAATAGCGGCATCGATAATAGACCAGATATCGAAAATAAAGTTCATACCACGAGAAAGGAATACCCGATATCGATAATAGAGTCAGACCACGGTAATGAAATTTCCGATATCGATAATGGAATAACCGACATCGATAATACCCCGGATGAATTTTGAACGGTTTTGTACGCCATAAAAACACTTTGAGCTTTTGTGAATATTCAGCTATCTAACCTTTGGCTATGTATGGAAATAAACATCGGTTGTTAATAAACTCATTCTTCGTGACAGTGTAATGACCAAACACTTCGATCGACAATGGCCGTTCGCGAACACAAATTCGCTCTAAAAAGTTTCTGATCAACGTTTTCCTGAGTTATTTGTTAAGTTTTTTCTTTCCTATACCTCGATGTGTTTTTTATATTACATTTAATGGTAGTGTATCGAATTGACCTACCATGTGTATCGAATTGACCGGCTACCTTACAGGCACAGCAGATATTATGGGTTGGCAAACCGAATACAGTAACACTTTGACCTGAGGGCCAAAATAAAAATATGGGTTGACCAAGCATGAGGTCTGGATGGTCAAGTTCTTGTTATTGTGTTTGAGACCAATATCTCCCCATCCAGAAGTTGAACAAACTTGGTCAATAAAAAAATCCAGATCTCTCAGCTACCAATCAAATTGTCCCTCTTTCATCTGTACTGGCTTGCCATATGAGGGTTGAGCATGATATCGTTAATTTATTACATCCATTTTGAAATCACTAGCAAATCTTGCAACCTGATTAGTTCTTAGTGTGATTTAAGCATGAATCCCACTATTTTTGTAAAAATTCTCAAATCAATATATAAAATTCCTATTGAACACTAAAAGCTGTTAATCTTTATTCAGGTATTTTAATTAATGGTATTATCAAAAATAGATATAATAAACAGGCAATTAAACCAATTTATGACATGTTACGCCATCTGATTCATGACTGTGTTATCCCATCTGATTCATGACTGTGTTATCCCATCTGATTCAAGACTGTGTTATCCCATCTGCTTTATTATGTATTATCCCATCTGATTCAAGACTGTTATATCTCATCTGATTCATGACTGTGTTCACAATGTGTTATTCTTATAAATAATCTTAGATATTTTAATAATTACTCTTCATTAAGTTCATTACATAGATCTATAGCTATAAATATTAAAAGATAATCTAGTTACATTTCACAGGACAGAGAGAAGGAAAAAAAACTTTGACAGAAATAAATAACTAATATCAGGAGAAATGTGGTGCTAATTGAGATGTAAGTAGACATTGTTGAGAACATAAGAAGATCTCTGCAGGTAGAAAGTTCTGGACATGCCCCACTGATACTACAGTATGGGAAATTTGCTGAACGTTGATCTTGATGATGCTATGGATACAAGAATTGAAACAGTAGTTTCCACATCGACAGTGCTTGGCACTATCCAGGTAATTACAGAGAATTGATGGTAATACACGAGTACTGTACTGACACCTGGAAAATTATAATCAACAGAAATGATGAGCATAGGTTAGCCTCTTATTATCAGTGTCTGAATGAAATTTAGGCACAGTTAAAACTGAGTCAATGCTGCTCAGCAGTTTCCCCAATCGCGCTGAGGGTGGTTTCCCACCTTACCAGGCATACACTTGCAGTGTTTGCAGTGTTGTTGTTGGAATCAAACTTTTCCCCACCCTCCCTCCTCTGAGGTCAGGATAACTTCTGATCAGGAAGTATTAAATCCACTGTTTTTCAGTGTGACAGGTAGTGGTGGTGATCAGCTATGGCCCAGTTGCCATGGTTACTCCCTGTTGGGCACGGCTTAAAACGTGTTGTCACCCTGATACCTAATTCCAACTTATCTGACACTGAGTTTAAATTTTTTCTTCACTGGGATTTCTGTTGCAAGTGGAGACAGGTAGCCCATATGCAGGTAATCTTAACAGGACAGAAAAGATTCCTGCAGAGGACACTAAGCATGGATATATGAACAGAAAATTTTCTGAACCATATGATTTACATTAATTGGGAATTGTTAGCAAGAGAAGACTTTAGAAGATTCTTTCAACTGGAAGATAGCTTGACCCACTGTTGGAACATGTCAGATCACAACTTTTCTCTCAAGCAGTAAATGTAAAGTACTTTAAATGCATGACTCAATATGATATATACTAGTAGACCAATGCATTTTAAACAAAGTGGACAAACTTCAGTTATATTTGGTCTGCAATAATTCCCAGGAGAATAAGAAAACAAAAGAACATGGTGACCATGATGGTTGATATAAAAAGAGAATTCATTGAAAATCTTTTGTAAAATTCTACCAATATGGCTGCTATGAGTTCGTATGAAAACCAGCAATTGTGAGGTCCAGAAAATGTAGATTTATGTCTGTTCCCACCCTACCCCAGAAGCTTTTTAGAAAGTATTACTATACATGTAGAATAGAGCAGATTTTGTATGACTGTGAAAGCTTGTGGCATGAAAACGGTCATGACATGGTCAAGGCACAGCAAGGAACATCCAAATTCTAGTAAATATCGCAGTCATGGCAAGGCACACTTATGGCACTGAAAGTGCTACAACCTTTTTTCAAAGTCATAGGAAATCAGCTCTATACCCTTCACTACTCTTGAATCTTATTGGAAATTCTAACTTAACTCCACATGGAAAGTACATACAATATATATATAATAACCAATAAAAGGAAATCTATCTATCTATATATAATATATATAGTAGAGTGGGAGACAATTGGACAAACAGTAGTACCATACTTTACTTTAACCACAGTGCTATGCATTTAGGATTGGTCAATTCACACCAAACCAGTGGGAAGCCATTTCAATGTTACTGCATACCATACCTTGTATGTGCTGTCAGTCGGTACCATGTATTTCCTGCCCATGCAGAAACTGCTGCATTATTATATATATTTAGTGTAAAATGCTACTGCATTTATATTGAAAATTAGCTCAAAGGTTGCAACTTACTTGAATTTTCTTGCTGCCTTGCCAGCCAACTCTAACAAAGATGGAAATCCTTTACAGTCGATGGGATATTGATCTTTGTCCTCAAGAAATGGGTTGTTTGATAAATCCAGTGTTTCAAGTCTCAAATTTCTTATGCTAAATGGCAAGATTTTTAACTTGTTACCACTTGCTGAAAGAAACCTTAAATTAACAAGACTTCCCAATCTCTGTGGTAGCAAGAGTAGTCTATTTCCATCCAGCTTCAGATGCACTAAATTCCTAAAGTTACAAAATGTGGATGGGAGATATTTAAGATTGTTGTTGCGCATGTCCAGGCATCGAAGTGATACTGCGAAAGGTCCAGAAATAATCTTCCAGTCAATTTCATTAACGTTATTATTGACCAGTGACAGTTCAGATAGTTTTGCAATATTTGCAATGCCCAAAGGTATCTCTTTAAATATGTTGTCTCTAAGTTCAAGGGAGTTCAGTTCCTTAAGTAGGCAGATTCTTCTGTCAAATTTTTTCATGTAGCAGTTAGACACCACAAGTTTTTGGATTTGTTCTGGGAAGGGTTTGGTCAAGGGATAATCAGCTCTTCTTGATATTACAAGTTCTTTCTTAGGTCTTTCCAAGTCAACAAGCTTTGCAGGTGCTAGTGTAGTTAAAGCTGTATTATCCAAATCCCTGCCACTAAGTTTTAGTAGTGACAAGAGAGATCTAAGACTTGAAGGATCAGCCTATGAATAAATCAAAACACGTCAAATTAACTAAATTGGGCAGGAAAAAGAAGAATTTCTTTCTCTCTTTTTACAAACCTCTGCCAAAAGTTTGGACTATATTTACAGGCTGTTTGTCTGTACAATGGAATATTTTTAGTCATTGATTCTCAGGGGAGTAAAATTTTATTGTTTTGCCATTCATTTGAACTGCTTTGGAAATGCAAGGGGTCTATTGTCTTCTTTTGTCATTCTATTGATATTCAGACACAAATTTACAATCATCAGGGTCACCTTAAAGTGTGAAGAGGACCTTACTTTGCTGATGAACAGATCATGTGGTGGTTCATTTAATCGAATTGTTGCCTTTCCGTCTTGTACAAACTTATTGAACACGTGCAGGATATTCCCATGTACCTACAACACACCCAAAGGAAAATCATGAATAAAATTTTTTTGCGGAAGGGAATGTACGTTTTAAAGAGGGGGGAGAGGGTGGACTGGAGTTTTTCTCTTCAAGAATAAAACTGGCCCTCCCCATGCTTTTCTAGGATAAACCATGGCCCTTCACTTTAGAGGAAATAATAATATAATAACGTCAAAGGTAAAAAATAAAAAGGATGGCCCTTCACAAAGCATAACAATTCTTGGGCGACCCTTCCCCAAAATACTACAGGCCCACCCCGTACACTAAGTTGCTATATAAGAATGTCAGGGGTTATTGTTATAGTCTAAAATTGACTGAAAAACATAAATATAGTTACACTAAAGCAGACTCGTTTTCAATGACTATATTACCTTATATTTTGTTCCCGTTTTCTCCTTCGCTGTACATACAAGAAGGAACACAGTGCTTCTTCCATTTTCATGGCGTCCATTCTTTCGGCCCAAAGAAATCGATGCTCGCACTGGTTTTCCAGGTTTTCGAGGAGCTCCAGAGTTGTTTGAGCGGATTTCAATACAAATATCACAAGTTAAGCGCATGATGGTACTGATATGCTATAGAATTTTGTTGAAGAAAAAATATAAAAGATTTTAGAACAACAACTTGGCGCCATTATTTTAAGAATGGTCACGTGCATTTGGCAGCCAATCAAAACGATTTTACCCTAAAGTGAGCCTGCGATCAAATCATCAGCTGTCAAACTGTGGGATTTTATAAATTTCTTCCAAAGCTTCCAATACTTTTATGCAATTTCGAAGATCTTATTTTCTCTGCCCAGGTTACTTCAAAATGACGGGTATTATCACACAGCAAATGGTTAATGTCCAGATTTCGAACAATTTGACATCGTTTATGTCAGAGAAGCGATTTGAAAAGGGTATCACTATCGCGACTTTGAAGGTTTGTTTGAAGGGAAGATTGCATATTGTAAGGTTATTTGTTTAACGTTGTTTGACTTGTCATAACTTCTCAGTAGTTCTTTGATTGATTTTTGACTTAGATATTAAATTTTGGAGATTACCTTGAGTTAACTTTCCAATATTTTTCACATGCAAGATTGTAGACAATGATCCTGTCTGGATAAAGGTGTTGCACAAGTGTCAAACTAATATTGAGACTGTTTTTCCTCACTCGCAGGGAAAGCTGGAGCTGATCACTGGATGTTCAGCTACGACAGTAGAGCTACAGTTATTGGACAAAGATGGGAACCTGATTGTAAAGATGGAGGATGACAATGCATTATTTGGATCTTATCCAGTGGAAGATAACATGAGAATACATGTATGTCATATTACAGTGCTGTGTGTAAAGCAGATTTCATATCACTATAAAACGCTTGGGCATGAACACCGTTGTGACATTGTCAAGACATGGCAAATCACATCAAAAGTATTCTAGAAAACAGCATAGTCATGGCAAGGCATGCTTATGGCACCAGTCGTGCTGCAATCTTCTCACAGTCATATAAAATCTGCTCTAAAACACACTCATGTATCAGTGTTAAGCTATCAGGGGGGGGGGGTATGGGCCTAAGGTGGGAATAGCAAATTTTTGGGGTAATGAAAACTGGTGTTGGTCACCCTGTGGATGAGCATGGGAGTGAGGCAATTTTGGGCAACTTTGGTTTCTTGATAGCTATTTTTCACCCTTTAGTTATTTTGGTTTCTCTACTCCTTATGTACAAGTCGTGAACAAGGGCTATGTGAAATTTCAAGCTTCCAAAAAATTGTCTCACTTCCATGCTCATCCGCAGGGTGACCAACATTTCCCATTAACATTTCTGACAATTCCAATCCCAGGAAGTGTCATGTTGTTATAATGGTAAATCTTAATTTTATCTTATTATCCAGGTTATTGACAAAGACCCTACTAAAGTGGCTGGTCAGTTTGAGGATGTATCAAAAGTTGAAAAATATGAAATAAGTGAAGAGGAGTATGGTAAAAAGACAGGTCTGTAGGGTCCAAACATTTTAGTTTGAAGGAAATTTAGGTTAGTAACTTATTGAAAGGGAAAGGTATCTAACCATAAATGCAAATGAAAAGACTCTAGTCAGCAATGTGGCTACATCTAGTATCTCTGCATGTATGGTAACAGATTTCACTATTGTCTCAGATTCAGTCAGAGCTTTTAAGATGAGAAATAAGCTTGGTAGGTTTGCTGACCCTAATCCTGAAGATGAGGAAAAAAAGAAAGCACAAGAAAAACAAGAAAGAGAAGAAGCTGAAGCCATTCCAGTTGGCTCTCGTTGTGAAGTCAGAGTTTCAGGTGGTCCACCCAAACGTGGGGAAGTCATGTTTGTAGGTGTGTATCATGCAATTTCAAATTTTTGCTAGGTTTTGGGTGGCCTAATCAAGTCTCACATTACAGACTTCCAACAAAGCTCTCTGGTTACTTTGTTGGCAGATAAGTACTGTGCATGCAATTTTCTTTTAATAATTAACCTGCTAGATCTAGGTACCATTCTTTGGTACCCAGATAAACTTGGCTTGACTGTAACTTTTGAACTGAATGATATCAAATTTTCTGCCAGTTTTATTAAAATTGATTTACTCTTCTAATTTGAGCCTGTATATTTGTAGCTTTACATGTAAGTTTCATTTATGCTAATGAGACAAAATGTAAACTAATGACATCAGCAAAGATCAGCCTATAGAAGCTACATGCACTAACCATCACTGTTCCAGTGTCTGGAACTTGGCCAACTTTGGAATTTTTATCTTCAACACTCTTAGTGAAGATATCTGCTCACCAAAGCTTTGGGTTTTTTTCCTTATACACAGTATCTTTGGTTTGATACAGTTTTTGGTGGTTGCAGGTACAACAGACTTTAAACCTGGATTCTGGGTTGGTGTTAAATATGATGAACCTCTGGGAAAGAATGATGGAAGGTTAGTTTCAGTTTTGAATCTTAAAAAAATATGTACTAAATTTTAGGAAACATGTGTGTCATCAAGTAATGAAATCCTAAGCATTGATAAGGAAAAAGAGTAATTATCGAAATTTGAAATTGGCAATGTTATGCCTGGCTGGGATGTAATGACAGTGGTTTTCATTGCCAGAAATTGAAATCCCATATGTTTATAAAAACTTTTTAAGAGTTATATTATTGTTTATTTTCACTGATATAGTGTTGCAGGAAAGAGATACTTCACATGTCCAAATAAATATGGTGGCTTTGTAAAGCCAAAAGATGTAACAGTTGGTGATTTCCCTGAGGAAGATCTTGGTCTTGGTGATGATGATGAAATGTAACAACCAAGACTTTTACTAAGTCATCTTAAAAGAAAATTCTAAATCAAAACAGAGTCTTGAATTGAGATAACTAGCTATTAATATATTTAAGATGAAACACTGCCAGCAGCATAGGCAAACAAGGTGCACTGTTGTCTAGCTTCAGTACAAAGAACACCATATAAGGCATGATGAACAATAGCCAGTTTGTACCAGGCTAGACCACAATGCTCAGTTATATGGAGGCAAGTGAAGATCTCGGTTCACCCTACATTCTTTGTAAAAATTTCATTTGTTTATATGGGAAGGCAGGCTGGCTCACTTACCAAGCCCACTTACTGGGCCTGCCTGCCTCCATGTAAACAGGGCCTAAAAACTGATATGGCAGTTTCCTTGCTTTGAAATGAGTCTTGTCTGAGCATTAAGCAAAGAGCAATTAGTTCATTTACTGTATATGCCTATGACTTCAGTAGTTATTTTATTTTCATAATAGTATGCTGTCTTGGATTTCATCTCATTTCAAACTTGCCAACCATTAACGAGATCTCTTTATTTCAGTAACCAACAGATCTCTGTTTGGAATTTAATTTCAGTAGATGTTGTCAAAAGTCCCTCTTCGCTTCTTTTTTTATTCTTGACTTTGAGGAGCACTTTGCATTCTATTCAGACCAAATAAGCTCAGTCAAAATATTTCTCATAATGAGAAAAATAATTTATTTTTCCCATTATGAGAAATATTTTGACTGAGCTTACATGTATTTGGTAAATGTCTTTTTTTACATTTTATGGAGTCATTCAGCTCAGATATTCTGCTCCAGACTAAAGGATGCTGTCCACTCAGAGAACCAACCAAACTCAAACACCTTGATGTATATTCATTTGGACCAGCATGACAAAATAAAAATGTATGTTACAATTGTATTACTATGCTTTGGTCTAGCTACTGTGCTAGGATATCTCTCCAAGTCTACAAAAAATCTTTAAGAATTTTAATTATATATTACAAGCAAAGCAATTCACCATAACAAATCTGATTTATAGCACGGTTGTTCAATGGTTGCTATGGTGACAAAGTTCTTAAAAGCCTCTTTAATGCAAAAACAGCTGTTGTCATCATTCCATGCTCAGCTTAGCTACAATTTTAGATCATCATATGGTCAAAGATGTTATAATATTCACTGCAATTTTAAATCCAGTATTTAAGACAATAAAAAGCTTGTCAAAATTCATCGCTTTCGCGTATTTGATATTACTTCACCTTATAGTTATAGTTTTAAGCTTATTTACTAAAGAGAACTTGAATACTTCAACACTCTATTCCAAACTTATCAAAATTTCTAGCTATAATCCCAAGCTGTAAGTGGACAGTGCCCATAGCTTCAGTTTTAAGTCTATAGCGATCGCTACCACTGTAAATAATGTCTGAAGTTTTCAATTGAGGTGCTCCACCTACAAAGAAAGTTCTCATTTGCTCTCTCCAACTTCCTGTCGGTCTCCATGTCACACAATCAACCGTATGCGTCCCTGGTGAAGTAGGGACGTGGCAGTATCCATAACCGTATATTTCGTTTCTTCCGTACATATCCTGGTGCCAAACTTGAAAGTGAAACTTTGGCCATCCTTTGAGTCCTTTGGTTGCGAAGTGAAGATCCACTGGATGACACCAAGTCGCTTTTTCTTCATTTTGAGGATTATCAACTTGTGTTTGCCCTTCTTTGTGACCAGCTATAAGCTTCCATGAACCTTCAACATGTACAGACCACTTGCAGTAGAGATTATGCGACGGGAAACCACTTGCACCGATGATTTCACCGATGACATGAAGCTCCGCCATCTTGGTTTATTTACGAACAAAAAAATGCCGCCAAAATCAACGCTTCACTGCGCATGTCATAAAGTTCAAATTATGTATAAAATTCTTTCATCATTAAATTTACAGGATTTTGCATTTCCCTAAAATTAGGGATAAATTATAAAATTTGAAAACATTTGAAAATTCTTTATTATTGTTATTAAAATGTAGTTTTCTTTTATTAATAAATGATGCTTTTTCCCGCCAAATTCGATTGGTACCCAATCTCACGTCACATTTGGAGTATGGGTAGGACTGGTACTAAAGCAAAAAGACTATTCGGGAAAGAAAGGTTGACATTTTTCTGAATCACTGGAACTTCAGACTTAATAATGAGCTCACAAAAACCCTTAAAAGATGAACGACCGATGTGCCAGTACGGCTCAAAGTGCTATCGTAAAAATCCACTTCATTTTGAGGAATATCGGCATCCTGACAGTGAGACTTTGAAAAATCTATTTTTGCTTTTCATTTGCAGCTATTTTACAGTTCAATTTCTATAAAGTTTAGGACTTTTACAGGGACAAACCTATATCTCAAAATAGTTGTCTAATAGACCTGTTGTCAAAAATTGTTGACTGAAAACTGCTTGGGGCTGGGATCCCTGTGTTATATTTTATCAATAATTATTTTTATCTTATGATTATTACAGAAGGTGATGATGATGATGGGTCAGATGACAATAGTCCTCCAAGAAAGAGACAAAGGAGTTCAAGTCCAAATAGAATAGAAAGTTCTTATGAAAACAAATTGTCATTTTATTTCACTAAAGTTAGAGGGATACCAGCTAAGCATAATGATGACAGAGTTGCTATGGGGATCAAAGGTTAGGACACACTCAATTCCTGAATGAATATGAATTTTATATCTGTTTAATCTTTATTGCTTGTAACCATGCAGTGGATTAAGGAGGATCTGGCAGGGGGACAAATCCCCCTCTACTAAAATTGCCTTTGAGTTTTAACATAAGCACTGGCAAAAATGTGAGAGACATTCCATTTTGTTTCAAGTTGTCACCACTCCTCCCCACCTTTCCACAAAGCTCTTGGTATTACTTGGGTCTAGACCTTGGGTCTAGCCCTGTATGATAATGCTTAATCAGTGGCAGATCCAGGGGAGGGGTCCAGGGGGGTGTGCACCCCCCATGATACAAGAGATTTACAGTGAATCACATGTTTTTTAAATCAATTTTTGGTACTCAAGTCCCAAACATAAATGGTGCACCCCTCAAAAAAATCCTGGATCTGCCTCTGTTAATACACTATTCACTATGACAATTATGATTTATGATTAAGGCCTGGTTCAGACGTCGAATTTCACGTGCCGAATCTAATGCAAATGAGCAAACCTATGGTTTAAGTTTATTTACATTAGATTCGGCACGTGAAATTCGATGTCTGAACTGGCCCTTATATAGCATCTTTTCTATATGGATATAATCAAAGGCGCTTTACAATGATTAATGTGAATTTAGATTGCTAATACGCAATTTACACTCATTAGACTGCGTTAGAATATGAGACCAGACTGCTGAACTAGGAGACAATCCCTTACTCTTATGTGAATAGTTCAACAGGTTCTTCACTCACATATAATAAGATGAATCAAAGTGGCATTGCAACTTTTGTTCATTCCAGATATACTTTCCCATAAAATGGGGGACTTACAAGCATCTGTACAGGTATGTATATATAGTCTCATCTTTAAGTATATTTACATATTTTGATAACAAACTAGTTACATGAGTGCCATGATAGTTTTTTCTACGGAACACTTCGTTATATGTAAGGATTGTTATTTTATTTCAGTTTAATTATATGGTAGAAATTCCTTGGTTAATGCAACAGTACCCTCAAGACAAAAGGTGAGTACATATGTTTATCAGGTCAAGATCACCAACTATATATGTTCTAACAAGATAAGCCACTATTAATTAACAAGACAAGGATTAATTGACCTGACCTGCACATTTATGTAAAACAAATAAACTACTTTGTTATATATCAACGTAAAGTGGATACGTTTTGGTGTGTGTATATATATATATATAGAATTAGAATAAAGAGAAAAATGACATTAAGCCCTTGGCAGGAATCAAACCCCACATCTTCAGTTTACTAGTCTGATGTGTTAACCACTACACCACAAGGTCCAACCACGCTGGAAACACAGCCAGACAATGTAATGTATGCAGCAACCGTAGGGGATCCCAGGGCGTTATTATTCTCTATAGGTAAGCTAACATCGTGAATTTTGGGTACACATATATATATTAGAAATGAATGTAAAGTGGATGCGTTCGGTGTGTATATATAGAAAGAATAAAGAGAAAAATAACATTAAGCTCTTGGTGGGAATTGAACCCCACATCTTCGGTTTACTAGTCCGATGTGTTAACCAGTACACTACAAGAACCAACCACGCTGGAAACACAGCCAGACAATGTAATGTATGCGGCAACCGTAGGAGATCCCAGGGCGTTATTATTCTCTATAGGTAAGCTGAACACCATGAATTTTGGGTATGCATATATGTTAGAAATGAATGTAAACTAGTGGATGCATTCGGTGTTATATATAGAAAGAATAAAGAGAAAAATAACATTAAGCCCTTGGTGGGAATCAAACCCCATGTCTTCAGTTTACTAGTCATTTCATATATGCGTACCCAAAATTCATGGTGTTTAGCTTACCTATAGAGAATAATAACGCCCTGGGATCCCCTACGGTTGCCACATACATTACATTGTCCGGCTGCGTTTCCAGCTTGGTTGGTCCTTGTGGTGTAGTGGTTAACACATCGGACTAGTAAACCGAAGACGTGGGGTTCGATTCCCGCCAAGGGCTTAATGTTATTTTTCTCTTTATTCTTTCTACTTCATTATATAGTTTATTTATGGATAAAAATGGGATCAATATCAAATTTAGGTCCAAACCTCTATTGATTGTGCATGGAAGCCAAGGACAGTCAAGAACAGAAATGATGAAAGAAGCAGAACAATTTCCAAACATCAGTTTTTTCCAGGTTACCTTCATTGTATGCTATTGGTAGATGGGGCACTTTAAAGGCTTCTAGGAGGAGGGACAGCTGGAAAAAAGGGACTTAAATTTATCCCAGCCCTGCCAAAAAAATAGTTCCATCAATCTGTTAATAAATTAAAATATCATGTATTTCAGAGTTAATAGGAATGTAATAAGAAGATGTTTAGAAATGTAAGACTTTTAAAAGCCTTTTACCTTATCCATCCTTTAAAACTCAGTCATATCTCATTACCAATTCATTTTTTAGGCAAGACTTGAAGCATATGGAACACACCACAGGTACTGTAACCCACCATGGAAGTTTATTTTGTCTAGTACCCTTAATTTGCTTTCTCTGGAAGAAGAGAATCAATACACAGTTATAGTAACTCTCTCAATGATGTGTACAATGATGTGGGTTTTTTTTAATTAATTGCAAATAGTAAAATGATGCTACTATTGTATACTGATGGCTTACGTGTTGTCATAACAACTGCAAACCTTATCCTTAGAGACTGGGACCAGAAAACTCAGGGGTAAGAAAATATGTGTAATATGTTATTTACAAGAGTATCAACACCTATACTGTAGTAACAGGAATTAGAATTTCCGTGGGTGAAGATTGATGTGGTAGGTCAGCACTAGTTGATTGTGCACGTACATGTGAGATGTTTGATGTTTTTGTTTTTGAAGGGTATGGATTAGTCCTAAATTTCAAAAGATTTCTTCACGGGAAGGTGCTGCAAGCTCATCAAGTATATCTGCTGGTACTTCACATATAACAGCAAGAACTAATACTAATTTCAAGAAAGATTTGCTGGTAATGACAAATTAATGCTGTTAGTATGATTACTCAGTCTGTATAGAGTGGTTTTCATTAACCCATGAAACACACTTTAGTGTATTATGCTTTATCACACTTTTTTCCTTTTGTTTTTTATTGTGTCTATCTGACTATTACACTCTAATTAGTACACTTTATTTCACGGGTTAATGAAAACCACTCTATCAAACTCTAAATTAATGATACATTGAGGGATCCAAGGAAGGTCTTCTAGCACATTGTTGAACAAGTTTGAATTAAATTCACCATAATGAGTAATGAGAAATAGGCACTGGGAATGGGAATGGTTGAAATCACCTTTTCTTCCACTTTTCCTTTTGCTGTTTCCTATTTGCATGACAGGGGGAGGGCAACTAGGGGAATCAAGGCAGTTTGTTGTTAAAATTATACTTTACTTATCAGCAAAAAAACAGACAATTAAGTTGCTGGGGAATATTTTGCCCCCCTCTTTTTTAACTTTTAACATGTTCTCTTTGAGAGTGGACAAATTTCATTGTTGCTCCTCTGAATTTTTTTGTTTTCCCATCAAATTAAAAAATGAATGCTCCCTAATTTACAGAATCACAATGACTTGGCATTATGGTAATTAATATTTGTCATCATTATGCAACAGGAGTATTTGTGTGCCTATGGCGGAACAGCTCTTGATGAATGGAAGAAACACATTCGCCAACACGACCTGTCCTCTGCTAGGTTTGTGACATACCAGTAGACCAGGCAAATGGCAATATAATATAATGTAATACTGATGACTTATCACCTACATTTTCCTATTCATGTTTGTAGAGTACGTCTTATAGCATCTGTTCCTGGTCGCCATTCTGGTGCAAGTAAATCAAAATGGGGTCACCTCAAATTAAGGAAGGTGAAGTGAAATTTTTTGAATATTTTACACTGAGGACAAAATGATTGAAACATCTAAAGTAGGTGCAGTTTAGGTGGGCATATTAACATGATAAAGGCATGACAAGAAGACTTTAAATATATAAGAAATCTTTTGTATATGGGTGGCATAGCAGTAAAATGCTCACCTCTCACCACTGTGAATCCAGTGGGTCAGGTTTGTGTCAGCCCTGTGGATGCCACAATTTAGTAGAGTTTGTTAAATGTGTTGTTCTCTTCCTTGCTGCTAGGGTTTTTCTCTGGGTTGGTTTTCCTCCCTCCATAAAAATCAACATGTGAGCTGAGAGTTGTATGCTTAAAACAGTGAATGTAGTGGTAGTATGTGTGAGTGATAGTGCCACCAATTAGTGGTCAAAGTGCTAGAACAACTGGGCACTTAAATAAAGATTTTTTTTTTTGTTTATTTTAATATATGATAGGTTCTCCAGGAGCACGGTCCATCATCAGCTGATGTTGCACCAAGTTGGCCTGTTGTTGGACAGTTCTCAAGTATTGGATCTTTAGGAAATGACAAAAGCAAATGGTTGTGTGCTGAGTGGCTTCAAAGCATGGCAGCAACTTCAGGAAGGATGCCTGGATCAAGTTCTCCACTAAATCTAGTACATAAAACAACAATTTTTTTAACTATTCAAGTTACGACTGTATGAATTGTATCTTGATGTTACTCATATTTGTAGTACCAGATTTTTGTGATTATGAAATATGTGAGAGCAGACTTCATGCAAGTGCAGAAGAAATCATAATGAGAAATGAGAAATGAGAAATTCTGTAAGACTGTGATGATGTTGATGAGATGCCATTTGTTACACTATATATATATTATGTTGCCTTTGGTTCTGGTCTAGTGAAACTGATTCTCATCAAACATCACGATCATATTTTTGTTTATTTTGTCAGGTTTTCCCATCTGTTGATGATGTAAGATTAAGTCTTGAGGGATATCCAGGTAAGAGCATGTTTGAACCTGAAATATATTGAATATTCCATACTACATGTATCTTTTGCCACCTGATCATTATTTACCTAGAAGTGGGAAATGGCAGTGTTTTGACCCTTTGACTACTGCAGCACTTGAAACTGCTCTTAAAAATGCACTGTCCTTCTTTGAAAGTTTTGACTGACTGACTCTATTTTGGGATAGGGATTAAACTGGCTGCATACATTCAGGGATCAATGCATGATCCAATGTCATGAAAGTCACACAAGGCTACCCTGCTTCTCAAACTCATGAATAATTAATGTAGAGAAAACAAAGTAAATCACTACCTTGATAGTGGTTTGGATATGTGAAATTAATTAACATAAAATTTGGCCAACTTTCACTTTGGTTTTCTCCTAGAATTATTAATGGTCTGAGAAGCTAGATCAAACACTTGAAAGTGTTTCATCCTCTATCCAAACACACTCTTTCCCATATTTGATCTATTATGTAGTAATTGTTATAATGAATTCTTTTCAGCTGGAGGATCAATACCTTACAGTCACAAGACAGCAGCCAAGCAGCCATACTTAACATGCTTTTTCTGGTCAGTAACATAAAAAAACACTATGCTTCTCAGTTGAGTTGGGCTTGACAGAAGTTTTCTCATAAAGTTTCAACATCTAGCTCCTAATGTTTCTTTGGGTAACCACCATGCTGGACCATGACAATGATCACTTCTGATTGAATGAATTTGTTTCACTACTTCTTAGCTCAAACAAAATCAGCCAATCAGAAGGGATTATTGTCATAGTCCAGTGTGGTGGTTGCCCTTAGAAACATTGGGAGCTAAACATTAAAACCTTATGAGAAAACTTCGGTCATACCAAACTTAACTGAGAAGCGTAGTAACATGCAGGAACATCCTAGGGGCTTGAGGTAGAAGGTTATTTCAAAGAACTATTTGAGGCCCTTTTTAAACACTTATGAAATCATTTAGTCATCATTCATTTTATTCTGTTTTTCAGTCGCTGGAAGTCCAACAGCCATGGTAGAAGTCAAGCTTCTCCTCACATCAAGTCTTACATAAGGGTTTCACCTGATACAAACAAACTTGCATGGTTCATGGTCACTAGGTAACTATGGCACTCTCATAGATTATGATTCCCTTGTTTGTTTGTTTTTTTGTTCATTTGTTCCTTCATTCGTTTGTTCATTCCTTCAATGCATTCATTAATTTGTCCATTCATCCATCTATCCATCCATCCATCCATCCATCCATCCATCCATCCATCCATCCATTTCATTCATTCATCCATCCATCCATCCATCCATCCATCCATCCATCCATTTCAACCATTCATCCATCCATCCATCCATTCATCCATCCATTCATTCATTCATTCATTCATTCATTCAGCCAGTTCTTTGATATATTCTCTTGATTAATGGTTTGTTCTGTTTGTCATTTCATCTCTATTGTTTCGTCTTTCCTCTCACCATTTTGATGCAAAACCATATTATCCTTTAGTTCTAATCTATCCAAAGCTGCCTGGGGAGCCATGGAAAAGAATGGTTCTCAGCTAATGATTCGTTCTTATGAGATTGGGGTCCTTTTTTTACCTAAAGATCAGGTAAAGAGCCTTCCATTTCATGCTGATATTAGGCAATCAGAAAGCGAGAATTTGTTTCACAAATACAAATAGTACTCTCATGATTGCCAGATGAATTCTTGCTATCTGATTGATTACCTTGAACTTCTAAATAATACTTTGGGTGGCCATGGCGCACAGCAATAAATCATGTATCGTTTAAACTTCAGATAAAACGGATTTTAAAAATAACTTGGATGCGCCCTGCCCATGACTATGGCATTGTTTTCTTGTTCTTGTTCTTGTTGTTGTTGCCATCATTGTTATTTTAAGGTGTCATTATTGGATGAAAACTAACTTTGTTTAAATTAATTGGACCAAAAAATGTTCTTGATCCCGTCCCATGCATCATGATTTATTGCAGTCATTTTAAATAATGGTTTAATTATGAGATTGCAGGGGTACAAAGGGACTCAAATGAAGAAACTCTCATTTCAAACCAAGGAAGACTTTCATTTTAACCAAGTTATCCAGAAAATTATAATAGCCCAGTTGCAACAGATAGCATATATGCAAATAAAGTGGTTTTCAGTTCCTGCATCACCTAATGTCATTATTTCTAACTTTGACTGAAGGATCCAAGTCAAGACTTCTTTTCAATAGAGGGACACACCCATGCGCAAACCAATAGTATATCAGTGCCAGTCCCCTTTGATTTGCCAGTCACTCGTTATAGCAAAGATGGTAAGTTCTTTTTTGAAAACTCTAAATCAATTTTGTTTTTTAAATTAGTAGTAAATTAGTGCATTGGTAACAAATTCTCTACTTTCGTTTGTAATTGCCAGATAAACCTTGGATGTGGGATGTGCGGTATACAGATAAGCCAGACAGTCATGGCAATATCTGGTCACCTTCATAAGGTACTTAACATGGGAGGTGTTCAAGGTAACAGAATAACCCAGATAGTCATGGTAATACCTGGTCACATCCATAAGATACTTTATGGCAACTTCGCAAAGTACTTATCTTCTTCATTAAGACAATTATGCCTTCAACAGATTTTTGTAAAAGTCAATGTTGAATTTAAGATTCTTAATTTTGAGCTTGTTGGACAAATTCATAACTATTTAATAAAGAAAGTATTCAACACTTTTGATTTGTTAGTCTGACTTTA